>ML778951.1:639680-683783 GCA_009831015.1 Picea engelmannii
TACTCTCCTCGATCTTAACGGCCATTGATCCATGGATTAACACCCGATTGGTCCATGATCTCTATTTAAAGAGCATGGAGGGTCATTTGTCGATGATCGATTGTGAGAAACTCTCTTGTAAAATCTCTCTGTAATATTTTTCTGTGCATTAATAAACTGCTCCAAGTGGCCGCGTTGGCTGGGGCCATGGATGTTTCCCCGTAGGGGTTTTACCACGTGAAAACATCGATGTGTTGGTCTTTGATCTGGTTATGTGAGTGGTTACTGAAGGTCTTCGTCCTCTGTTGGAATACCTGTGTTGTCGAACAGATGATTGCAAAGATGAAGGCAAAATTCATCCCCAGAGAATACCAAATTACTCTGTTCAGAAGAATGCAAAACCTGAGACAGAAGCTAATGATGGTAAAAGAATACACTGAAGAATTCTATAGGATGAACATCAGGGTAGGTCATCTGAAAAGCGATGATGAAAAGGTTTCTAGGTACATGAATGGCCTGAGATATGACATTCAAGATGAGATGAGAATGGTAACCATCCAAATGGTGGAAGATGCTTATCAGATGGCTCTAAAAGCTGAAGAGAAGCTAAGCCGAAAACAGGGTCAAAAAGGCCAAGGCAGAAGTCAAGCCAGGGGAAAATTAGTTGTCCCAGATAAAAATCAGAAACCCAAGGAGGACTGGAAGAAACCTCAGGCTTGGATTGAAAGAGGTGGAACCTCATAGAGAGGGCAGCACACTGAACAAAGAGGAGATTATGTTGATAATAATATTTTTCCTCGTACTAGAGGTAGAGGAAGAGGAAGAGGTGGAGTAATAAAATGCTTCACGTGTGGAAAGAATGGACACAAATCTTATGAATGTCCAGATAAGAAGAAAGAGAGTGGAGAGACTCACATCACCGAAGTACAAAGGCAAGATGTTGAGGCAGAGGATGATGAAGGCAGAAGATCACTGATGATGCGAAAAGTTCTCTTAACACTAGAAAAGGAGGTGGAGAGCTCAGCCCAAAGAAACAGACTTTTTCAGACTGCTTGCAAAACCAAGGACAGGGTATGCAAGGTCATTATGGACAGTGGTAGCATGGATAATCTCATTTCGACGGAGATGGTCGAAAATCTGGAGCTGGAGACAAGTGAACATCCGAGTCCATATAGAGTTTCATGGCTACAAAAGGGACATCAGGTAAATGTCACTAAACAATGTTTAATTGAATTTAAGATAGGAGGATATAATGATAAGATACTCTGTGATGTTATTCCTATGGATGTTTTTCATCTATTGCTGGGTAGACCATGGCAATATGACAAGAATGTGATTCATGATGAGAGGATGAACACATACACCCTAGAAAAGAATGGGAGAACTCATATGTTGCTTCCAATCAAAGATAAGGAAGTGAAATCTGAAGTAAGTAACACTGTACTTCTCATGAGTGGGAAGGAACTCCTTACCGAGGTTAAGAAGAAGGAAGAACCGTAGTTCATTGTGTTCAGGAAACCGAGAATTGTTTTGACCAGCACAAGAGTGGACGATTTACTAGAAGAGGTTCAGGAACTATTGGAAGAGTTCGTTGACATAATAGTGGACGAACTACCTCGTTCGTTGCCACCAATCAGAAGTGTGAGTCACCATATTGATCTCATACCTAGAGCCAGTTTTCCAAACAAAGTTGCGTACAGACTAACGCCACAAGAGAATGAAGAGTTCAAAAGACAAGTCCATAATTTGTTGGACAAAGGGTTGGTTAGAGAAAGCTTGAGCCCATGTGTTGTTCTGACAGTACTCAGTCCAAAGAAAGACGGAGGCTAGAGGATGTGTATTGATTCAAGAGTCATTAACAAGATAACCATAAGGTATATATTTCCATTTCCAAGGATGGATGATTTGATGGATTGCTTAAGTGGAGCAAAATATTTTTCGAAGGTTGATTTGAAAAGAAGTTATCATCAAATCCACATGAGAGAAGGTGATGAATGGAAGACAACATTCAAAACCAACAAAGGGTTGTATGAATGGCTTGTTATGCCATTTGGCTTAACAAATGCGCCAAGTACCTTTATGAGGTTGATGAATGAAGTCCTGAAAGAATTCATCGAGAAATTTGTCATTGTGTATCTGGATGACATACTGATTTTCAGTAAAACAAAGGCAGAGCATATGAAACACTTGGCTATTGTGATGAAGAGATTACAGCAAGAGAAGCTTCTTATAAACATGAAGAAATCCTCATTCATGAAGACAGAACTTATCTATTTGAGCTTTGTTATTTCTGCAGACAAATTAAGGATGGATCCAGATAAGGTGGAAGTGATCAAGAATTGGCCATCACTGAAGAACATATTTGAGGTGAGAAGTTTTCACGGATTGGATAGTTTCTACCAGAGGTTCATCAGGAATTTCAGTGGAATTAGCGCAACGATGATGGATACAGTGAATAAAAGACACAAGTCTTTTCACTGGACAAAAGAGGTTGAGAAGAGTTTTAACCTGTTGAAGAGGAAGATCACGGAGAAACCAATTCTGGTGTTACCAGATTTCAAAAAGGCATTTCAGGTGAAATGTGATGCAAGTGGATTTTCCTTAGGGGCAGTCCTGAGTCAAGAGGATAGGCCGATAGCATACTTCAGCGAGAAGGTGAATGAAGCAAAGGTGAAGTACTCTGCATATGACAAGGAGTTATATGTTATCATCCAGGCATTGAAGAAATGGAGGCATTACTTGATTCCCAAAGAGTTTGTCTTGTACAGTGACAATCATGCACTACAGTTTGTGACTCAACAGGAAAATTTGAATCAGAGACATGTTAAATGGGTTGAATATATGCAAAATTACACTTTTGTGATTAAACATATTTCTGGAACTGCTAACAAAGTTGTTGATGCTTTGAGCAGGAAATGTTTGTTGTTGCAGGAGTTCAGAGTTAAAACACTGGGTTTTGATGACCTCAGGGACATGTACAGATATGATCTAGATTTTAAGGAGGCATATAAAGTAGCTGAGAATCCAATTCTCAGAGATAGAAGACAATGGATAGAATACATGATCCAGGAAGGATTATTGTTTAAGGGTAATCAGCTATGTATTCTGAAATGCTCCATGAGGGAGAACCTGTTGAAGGAGAAACATAGTGGAGGATTAGCAGGACACTTTAGTCATGAAAAAACACTCGCAAAGATGAATGAGTCAAATTTTTGGCCAGGAATGCGAGCCAACGTCAAAATATTTGTAGATAAATTCAAAAATTGTCAGCATTCGAAAGGAAAGAGACAGAATGCAGGATTTTATCAACCATTGCCCATACCTGAGAGGTTGTGGGATGTAATCAGCATGGATTTTATATTGGGTTTGACAAGAACACAAAGATGATTTGACTCAATCTTTGTGGTGGTGGATAGATTTTCCAAAATGGCACACTTCATCCCATGTCAGAAAACCAGTGACGCAACCCACATTACAAATCTGTTTTTCAAAGAAGTCATTCGACTTCATGGCTTACCAAGGAGCATAGTTTTGGATCAAGACACTGAGTTTGTGGGACACTTTTGGAGGACCTTATGGAAGAAGTTGGGAACTAACTTGTCATTTAGTTCATCTTATCATCCTCATATGGATGGACAAATAGAAGTGGTAAACAGAAGTCTGGGAGACTTGCTGAGAAGCCTGGTGACAGAACACCACAGCCAGTGGGACAACATATTACCACAGGCGGAGTTTGCTTATAATGATTCAATCAATAGAAGTACAGGGCAGAGTCCGTTTCATATTTTCTATGGCATACGACCGAGGGGAATTTCTGAACTGAGAGATTCATAACAGAATGCGACTAGAAGTGCTAGTGCAGAATATTTTGTAGAGGCAATGAAGGAACTTCACAGCCAGGTGAAGGAGCGTTTACAGAATTCAAGCCAAGAGTATAAGCGAAGAGCAGATCAACACAGGAGGAAAATTCAGTTTGAGGTTGGTGATTTTATTCTGGCACACCTGAGAAAGGAAAGGTTTCCAAAGGGAACATATAATAAACTGAAGATGAAGAAGATTGGCCCATGTAAGATCTTGAAGAAATTTGGGACAAATGCTTATGAGATTGAATTACCCGATGGGATCGGAATTTCTCCAATATTCAATGTCTCAGATTTGTACCCATACAAAGTTGAGGAAGCAGGAACAAATGATTAACAGTCATATGTTCAATGGAAAAAAAAGATGCCTGTTGCAGAGAAACCGCAAATGGAAAGCATACTAGACAAAAGAATTAGCAAGAAGACCAAACGAAAACAATACTTTGAATACTTGGTCAACTGGAAGGGACATCTAGTTGAATATGCCAGCTGGGAGAATGAAGAAGAGATTAAAAATCATGGGAAGACCATGCTAGAGCTCATGGACAGGAGCCCATGAAAATTTTCAAGCGAGGGAGTATGATGCAGGAGCATCGTCGACGTCAAGCGAGCGTGGGGCAAGTGCAACACATTTTGAGCACATGATAAATTGTTTAAAACTTTCAAAGATTGGATGCGCCGAACTTAAATGTGATAGTTAAGGGGAAGCATACTTATATATTGTAAATAACCTTGAGCGCTCTCGTCCATAGTAGGTAGAAAGCATTTATGTTAGTAGGTAGCTTTGAATTCTCTGATTAGATAGTTTTAGGAGTGGAGGGAAAACGGATATAGACACCCTCATTGTGTAATTGTAACATAGAAGGTGGATGCCATTTGAGAAGAGAGTAGTGAAGAACATTACCAGGAGAAGAGCACACAGAGATGAGGAAAAGAAACTGTGTTTGAGAAACACCTATGTATAGAGGTTTGAGTTAATAGAAGAAGTCTTTAATTCAGATTCATGGTGTTGTATTTGTTTCTTGTATGTGTATGTTGAATGGTATGTTCATGGTTTTACTCTTCCTTTCATGCAAGTGCTTTTATGCTATGTATGAGTGATTCTTGATTAAATGTTTGAAATCTGAGAGGAAAGGGTAAATGGAAATGAGTTTCAATTGTTTCTTTGCCTGAGCAAGAGTTTCTGTAAGGAGTGCAGTCGAATTGTCCACAAAGTGTGCGTTGACAAAGGATTCAAAGATTTGTCTCTGGAATTCTCAGATAGGATAGCCTTTGTTCTCATTTCCTCTGAAGGGAAAGATTTCACATAGAAGTCGTGCAAGGTGTGCACAGACCAAGCTTGATTCCAGGGTTTGAAACCTGAGAATCCCTTGAAGGACTATCGCTGCAGGGAGTGCACGGGGTCGAAGGTGTTCAACACTTCAAGTGTTTGGACGTTGCTGCAAGGAGTGCATGCAAGGTTCGTCTTTAAGGATCAAAGTTGCGAGAGAGCTCAGGAAGGATAAAGCCTTTGGAACTATTGAAGGAAGTACAAGAAGTTGGTGCATTTGAGTGATTAGAAGGAATCAAAATTCTAGAGACCAAGAATCTGAGACCTTTTGAGTCCCGAAACAGCGAAAGGATCACAGCTGTGGATCCCAGGAAGGACACGTGTCGTGTGATCATCCAAATCAGAGATTCGGCCATAGGGGCTCACATAAGCGAGAGGTTTGATTTTGCATTTGGCAAAGACCGAGGTTTGATATGAACCATCCATCCATTTGGGATGCGTATTGGAAATCCAAGAAGTCGGGGTTCGGCATTTCGTGAATCATGAAGACAGGAAACCCTTACATTTCGGAACTGCGAAGTCCAAAATCTTGATAAGGAGGAAAGCTCTGTTATGGGGCCCAGCTGATGTCATCTCGTCATAACAGGAGATCGGGAATCGGAAATTCAGGACTCCCATGGGAAAGAACCCAAAGGCATTTATTTCCCTGAAGTTGCGAAGTGACGAGGACCATCCATCTTTGAGGATGCGTGGCAACAATCTCGACTTCTGGGGAAAGTCCGGAAAAGGAAGTCATATCGGGAAATTGGAATTCGAGAGATTGGGAGAATCGAGGGAAATAGAATTTTGGCATTTAAAACCCCGAAGTCCTGAGGGAGATCCAGAGTCGTTGGTTTAGTAGATGATCACGGTCGTTGACTGTGTCTAATTCAAAAAGGGGTTCCTAGGTGACGTCATATCGGGATTCGGAGGATCGGGGATCCTGAGGACAAGAGGTCCCATACATTTCAATATTTGAAACCCTGAAATCCCGAAAGGAGATAAGAATGTGATCATATAAAGGGAGGTTGTATGGACCCAAAAGTCTAGCCCAAGGGACTAGCGGAAGTTGAAGTACTTCGGGATATCGGAGATCGAGAAATCGGGAAACAAAAGGGATGTGACATTGGGATTTCGAAACCCCGAAACCCGATTTTCCATTTTTCTGTCGAGAAGAGAACAGTGATCGGCCTAGAGGCTACAAGGAGCAGAAAAGACCTATGGAGCAATTTTATTAGAGATTCTGAGGAGGGATCAAAGAGTCACTTCGGCTCGAAGGTGGAATTAGAATGATCCTTAAAGATTGGGAAGCCAGCGCAGAGGCCTTTGCCGAGGCAGAGGGTGCGTCGGCGTCAGCTTGTTGCTAGCTTGCGATGCTCCTGCATCAAATGGAAAATAATGTAGATCTCTCTATTTGTTTTTTCTCACAGAAAGTCTCCCACCAGTCTTTGACATAGGGGACAACCTTAAGGAGCACAAATGTAATATTTTATTTATCGAAAAAGTTGTGGAAAAAAAGATACCCATCTAGAAGGTTTAACCATTTATCTACGACATCTGCATCTATTTGACCTTCAAATATAGGAATATAAAAATTGATATGTACCTTGAAGGGGACGACACCTCCACTTGAGTCAGATGCGTCATTTGTTGGCAGTCATCGAAGGATTTTTGCAAAGTTGTCCATCATCTCGTTCCTCTGTCGCTCGAGGGATTTATTAAGTAACAATTTGAAAGGATCTATTGTCCTGTCGTCTTTCTTTTCACCTGCCATGGAAGGTTTCTTGGGTCTGTGAGAGTATTTATCCTTAAGAGAAAAAAGCTAGAGATCCAACTCTCTATACCCTGACCTCGTTGGGGACATGCACTAAAAACAACAAGGAGCAGATCACTCTGATACCATTGATCCGGGTTTATGGGAGAAATGAAATGAAAATACAGATTTATAATATTAACATAGAGACACAGTGAATAATAACAGAGATACAGTAAAACTTAACTTCTATTAAATAAGAAATATGTTGAAACTACAAAATGTAGACTGAAACAAACTTGCTAGAATGGTGGAAACTTATCTCTGAGAAGAGATTTGATGGCTATGCTCATTCGCAATATGATGAGTACAATACGGATCTCAAAGATTTTTTACAATAATCATTAATTCCAAAACCCTTGTTGGAAGCAGGCCAAAGCGGAAGGAAAGGCTATTTTGGGAAAGAAATCCATGCAGGAGGAAAGCAACAGCTAGAAGGAAGAGCATTGCACGCACATGCATGGAATACCTAACAACGTTAGTTTTAGGGTTTTTGTAATACATTGCAATGGTTGATGAGCTAGAAACATATAAATATAGATACCTAGGTCTCATAGCGGGATATGAAGTCGGGTTTAGAGAGTCGATAGAGTAGAGATAGAGAGACCTATTAAGGAGTTTTGGAGACACATTACTGTAATCTGATACCTTTTGTAAGTTGTTGAGCTATATAGCAGTAAGGCGGATAGATTTTGAGGGTTAGATCGCAGGCTGAGGTGTCTGGTGTTAGCTCCCAAATATTTTTTATTTTTATTTTGGAGTCTTAGGTGGTTAATTGAGTCATGAAATTGTTTTAGGTCCAATCACAAGTTGTTTTAGTCACTTATGGTCCATAATGATCCATCATTTCACTTCAAATCACAAAGGGATGACAATTTTGAAATAATTCCTCATTGTGACAAGTTGGTAGCACAAAGCGCTATTTTAACACTAAGTGCACTACCAACTCATGAAACAGCTCTACTTTTAGATTTGAAGACTTTTGAATTGAAAAATTCTAGAGGAATTGAGTTTTTGTCTAAAGCACTTGGAGTATTACATTTTGGCATAAACCTTTTTGTAAAATGAAGTATGGAGAAGTTTAAATGATTAAGTATGATATATTGCAACATTTGATATGTTATGAAGCCAAAGTTTAGGTTTTAAAGCATCCTTTTCCAGCATTCATTTCATGTTTTAAAAGGATTTTAGAAAAAAATGTTGAAAAAAATCACCTACAGGAGTTTGTAGCACAAACTGTGTTTTTCCTGTGTATTGCGCTACCAACTCTTCAAACTTTCAACATGGATGATATTTGGTCAAAATTTGACTTGGAAAGAGGATTTTTGGGTCAAGGTGGCCACATATATTTGAATATAAGATCATCCCCCATCAAATCATGCAGGTGTCACTTTGTTTTCTCAATGGAAACATTCTAAGGATAAAATCCTAGATTGTAAGAATATGACTAGATTTTGGAAATCTCTGTTTTCCTGTTTTAATCATATTTTTTGGAGATAGATTCCGATGAGATGGAAAGGTATTTTTGGGAAGTGAGAGAGGTTATTCACAATAATGAGCTCCTCTTCAAAAAACTCTCTCCTTTTTCCAACAACTATTTGGATTCGAGATATATAGGTGAATATTTGAGCATCCTTTTCCAGAAATTTGGCAGTTTGTATTTTCAAGCCACCTCACAAATTCGGATTTGAGTTGGATATTTTCAAATATATAAATATGGGTGAAGTGGTTATGAGATCCATTCATTTTGGATCTAGATAAGAATATTATCTATCTATAAAAAGGATCAAAGAGCAAAGCAAATGGTTGGATTTTGGAGAGCTTTACACACTCTTTGCTTGTAAAGACTTTGATATTATATATGCTGGAATCATAAGTTTCTCTCATTGTTATTGTTCAAACTTCTGTCCATTCTAATTTTCTTGTACTTATATTGAATTTCATGTTCATATGTTTTGTTTACACAGTGATTGATTAATGTTTTTTAATCATTGCATTAGTAGGAAGAAATATAAGTATTCTTCTTTATTATAGTCAACCTTTCATGTATATATTCAATATACATGATCTTCCTGGTATAGTGAATGCTCTCCACCCATAAGATTTTAAAACCATCTGGTCAACCTTGGCTAGCCTCTTTTCCAAGGTGTTGGCTGGTGGGATGACGAGTCTTATATTTCATTTCCCTTTCCTGTGACATCTTCTATTCCTGCCCCTATGATGTGGAATGTTGTTCCCATGCCAGATAGAGGAATGTCTCCTTTGGGGTCTCTGGGGATGTCATTCGAAATCAGAAATGAATCCCAGTCTTTTTTCAAATGTATTAATTCTTCTACCACGAACAACTTGATTAATGAAAAATGGGCTAAATGTTTCCCTGGTTGGTTAGTCTCGGCCTAGATGATGTTTGCCATCTTTTCCAAGCTTTGATGCAAGAAGAAAGGTAGATTCAATGGTTTTTTCCATGTGAAGTGCATCAACAACCTGATGTGATATGGGTACACTCTATCAAACCTTCCTTCACAAGTGAAATATCTCCTAATTACCTTTAGGATATTTTGGAATAGCTCCCGAAGGTACTAGCTTGGAACGCCGGCTCCATTTTCCCATTTAGGTAGTTGGGCTTGATAAAGTATTTATAGCACAAAATGTCTAAAGGCATGCCTTTAAACCATTTTTCACTACGTTGGGGGATCTCCATCGCAGCTGACAGAGTTTCCTCCTTCACTTGGAAGGTGATTCCCACAATGGTTTCCTGGAACCTAGTAAAATTGAGGGTGAACTATTCAGTCGGCTTCGCATTGTACCCTTTGATATTTTCACAAAAGCGCATACATCCGACCTGTTCAAAAGATGTCATGATTTTCAGATCTTCGTTTATTAATTCCAGGTCTTAAGGCTCATACCTCATGGCCCTGCCACTTCTCGCCTTATTTCTTATGCTTTGGGATGTTGTCGCGATGTCAGTATATATTTGTCTCACGTGAGCGGTAATTAACAGTAACACCCTCTTTGCACAGAAAATAAGAATGAAGGAATTCACAGAGACTATTGGGAATGCAGTGACAGAAACTTTACGCGACAAGAAAAATCATCCTTAGGAGTCAACGACGCGGCAGTAAGGTGCGATGGAAAATTTTGGTGTAGTGAGAAATTCATCACGACAAGGAGAAATTCCAAAGAAGAAAGGATGATCATGAGAAGAAATATCGTCCAACACGCTCGTTTGCAGTGAACTCCAACAGACTTTAAACAATGACTGAAAATGATGAAGGAGACACATAAACTTGAATCAAAAGAATTACAATACGAACAATGGAAATCAACTTTCACACAACGAAGGGCTCCAGGGCTTGCAAAAAAAACCATAGACAACACACAAATACGAAAAGTAAAGGAGAGGCAAGCTGGGTGACCATTATTTATACTTGAATGCGTAAGGAATGGAATCATCGAAGAGGACGATAAATCCATGGCGATGAGAAGTTTGGAAGTAGGTTGAATATTTGCACAGCAAACTTGTGCGATGGGTACACTTTGAAGTGTGCAAAGTACAAATGATAAGAGCGACAGAGTATATGATTTTTCACCTTTATGGCTTCATAATTACGTGATGATGTTCATTATATCTATCAAAGTGACCTTTATCCCAACAACTTGCCTCGATCTCTGGCACATAAATTCCCCTTTTCTAACAGGACTCGATATTTAGGGAAAGGGACATTTACAAGTCACACATGACTAATCATTACACCCTTTCCCGACTCCAAGGGCTAGATCCGCTACTTGTTGATTTTGACCCATTCATTATTCAGTTCCTGACCTCACATGCTTTGACGCAAAAACTACAACTCATCTAGGACTAACTCTAACTGTAAAAATTACGGTGCTAACAACCAACATCTTTTTATTTTTAGAGATAAGCTACCCCATTTTTCTAGTTTGGGTTCTACAATGGTTTTCTATCTTATTTAGTAATAGAAGTTGGGTTTCACTATATTTTTGTGTTCTCTTCTATATTTTTGTGTATTTCATTGTTATATCTCGATTATATTTATGCCTTCATGTTGTTCTAAAAATAATATTGATCAGTGGTATCAGAGCATGTTGCTACTTGTCGTTTCTCAGAGCAGGTCCCCGACAAGGTCAGGGTATAGAGAGTTGGGTCTCGAGCTAGTTTCTTTTTAGGAAAACTTCTCTCACCATCCCAAGCAACCTCGCATGGAGGAAGAAAAGAGAGATGACAAAGCAGGAGATCCTTTCAAGACGTTGCTCAAGGAATCCCTCATGTGACAGAGGAACGATATGATGGACAACTTTGCTCAGATCCTTCGAAGACTATTGATGGTGGAAGCTGAGGCATCTTCAACAAGCAACAATTTTGCAGGTGCAACGCCCTTCAAGGTACAAGTCAATTTTGATATCCCTTTATTTGAAGGCCAGATAGATGCATATGCTCTTGAAAAATGGTTGAATCTGCTAGAAGGTTATTACTCTGTCCAAAAAAATTCCGACGGTGAAAATATCACCTTCGCGATCCTTAAATCCCTTCCCCATGTCATATCTTGGTGGGAAGGTTACTGGGAGAGGTACACCGGGGATGAATCTACACTATTTGGGAGAGAACCCACTTGGGAGGCCTTTGTAGATGACCTAAAGGAAGATTTCTACCCTGTCAGAAACTATGATGACCAATACATGAGATGGACAACTCTACGTAAGAAAAGAGACCAGAAGGTGGCGGAGTACACCAACATCTTTCATACCTTGTGCTTAAAGTTAGGTATCAAAGAATCTGAGAGACACCTAGTTTTGAAGTACCACAATGGTCTACAGAGGTACATCCAAACAAAGAAGGATTTCTTGGAAATCTCCTCACTGGGAGATGCTTATCGATATGTAGTCATAATTGAGTAGAAATTGAAGCAGAAAAGTAAGTGGGAGAAGCATGGAAAAAGAAAGGAAGGCCAATTTCAAGAGAGCCAGTCCTAGGTGCAGAAAAATTAGGGTAACAGAAAGTCTAAGAAAGACACTAGAAAGTGGTGTGAGTTCCACAACAGTCCTTGGAACAACACTGATGAATGTCACTCAATACAGTCATTGGTGACTAAGCTCAAAGACAAAGAGTTGAACCCCGACTTGGACCATGATTCAGAAAATAATAAATGGAGATAGATCATTGATGCATAACTCATTGCTATTGTCGCAACTACAACAATCCAATTAGAAGAGGATCTTGAGGATGGGGAGAAACTCTTCCATTCATAGATGTGGGTGAAGGGGACCCCACTGCATTTTATTGTTGAAAGAGGAAGCCAAAAGAACATCATCTCAGCATAGGTCGTCAAGCAGTTTGATTTTCCAACAACACCACACTCGTAGCCATACAACATCGGGTGGCTTCACCAGGGTCAAGATCATCGTGTCAACCATCAGTGTCTCTTGTCCTATGGCATCAAGCCCTTCAAAGATGAGGTATTGTGTGATGTTTCCCCACTGGAAGTCTGTGATTTTCTATTAGGCCATCCATATATGTGGAGGTGTCATGATATTTATGAGTCTCGACCCCGTAGCATCATTGTTACTCTGGGGGTTCAACTATATAGTATACCAGAGGTAGTTTCAACTATTTTCCCACCAAAACAATGCCACAAAGTAATCTCTCATACTGCAAAGTTTTTCCTCTTCGCAATCTGATCAGAAGGTGAACAGAAGGACACTACAAACACTGCAGCCTCATCCCAAGACCTTTCTATCCAACAAAAGAAGATCAAAAATATTGTAGAAGAGTACCAAGATGTTCATGTTCCACCTACGGGGGTGCCTCCACACTGCCCAGTCAAGAAATGTTATAACAAAACCCTTCATATTATTCATGTTGCATCTTCACCGACAGATTCCTCCCACACTCAGGTAGATCATGCAACTAGATTGGTTGAATATATTCAACTCCTCCAACAACAAGTTCATGACATCCTTCAATAAGCTAAGAAGGACAACTTCTTTAGCAAGGCTAGCATCGCACCAAGCTTTAGATTTAGTAAAAGTATCCTCATCTTCCAAGGGAACTTGACACAATGGGGACCATTGATTCCTACGGGGGGATGCATGATCCAGATGGATCTCGCTGGCCATCCACCTTTTCCATTGAATCACCATTTTGAGCCTGTGGTTTTGATAAACCATAACATTCACCATTTTGATGGGGAATGGAATGTAATGTCATCTTCATTTTGTAATTACATACATCATGTAATGGTCTCATGTACATGCCTACAACTTAGCGTTAATGCACCAGATCCCATTAGAACTCTGTAGTTAAGCACGCTCAGGCTAGAGTAGTACTGGGATGGGTGACCACCTGGGAAGTCTTAGTATTTTACATGTCTAT
Source organism: Picea engelmannii (assembly GCA_009831015.1). Taxonomy (NCBI): domain Eukaryota; kingdom Viridiplantae; phylum Streptophyta; class Pinopsida; order Pinales; family Pinaceae; genus Picea; species Picea engelmannii. The sequence goes on from ML778951.1 coordinate 653,033, forward strand.
GGCATTTTATAAACTTAGTCCAATTTATCCCACATGCATCATGGGAATTGTTCTCCTCTCACTCTCTCATATTCCCTTTAAGCATGCAATGGAGTGTGATGTAAAAATTCTTGTGAATGAAGCGTAGCCAACATCTCTTTCTTCTTAGAGACAATCTACCCCATTTTTCCATTTTGTGTTCTACATTGGTTTTCTATCTTATTCAATAATAGAAGTTGGGTTTCACTATTTTTGTGTTCTCTTCTATATTTGTGTGTATTTAATTGTTATATATCGATTATATTTCTTCCTTCATGTCGTTCTCAAAATAATCTGGATCATGAACATTCATAAACCATAATGAAGCAATCACATAAATGTAACAACAAGAAGACACAATATTTAACATGGAAACTCTTTCAGGAAAAAACCAAAAAAACTTATTTTTATAAATTTGTAGGCACCATACTACAGTTACAAATGTTTTTATGCACCAACCTATTAGAGACACCAATCCCCATTATTGTTTGTAGGGACCGACCTACATGAGACACCAATCCCCTTTCTTGTTTGTAGGCATCAACTTATTGGAGACACTGATCCCATATGTTGTTTGTAGGCACTAACCTATAGGAGACACTGATCCCCTTTGTTGTTTGTAGGAACCGACCTAAAGGGGACTTCAATCTCCTCTGTTGTTTCTTTCTTCACCAAATGTTCTCTACACTTGCTACTTTTTCTTTCACTCTTCCTTCACTAGATCTTCTTTCTTCTTCTACTTCTGCCTCAGATCTACCTCTACAAGTTTTAATTGCTAGAACGTCAAATCTATTTTCTAGAACACCAGATATGCTCTTCTCTAATATTTGATCGTCGCTCCTTGAATAATACTTAATCATCACTCCTCAAATGATATGCATAGGAATACTAAATTTTTACCCCCACACCCAATTTTTCTCATAACCTTCTTCTCCATTTATACTTTACCATAATCTTTACATGAAAAGTCATGTTTATTTGAAAAGACTTCACTTTTATTAAATTTAATTTTCCCCTTTTTTATTTTTAATTCACTTTTTAACATACCATAGGTAAAATACCACCATGGATTTTAAATTCATGTGCAGAGACCATGTGCACTTTCAATTTTACCTTTTTTCTATCCATTTTCATGTTTACTCTACTTTTATGTAAACTCCACTTTCACTTTTACCTTCTTTTTTGTTTAATCCACTTTCATGTTTACTCCACTTTTACGTAAACTCCACTTCCACTTAACTTTTCCACTTTTTTATTTATTAAATTTGTTAGCATTAGAAGTCACTCCTGGATTGCTTGCAGGAGCAGAGCCCAATGCCCATCCATTTTATGTCACGATAGTTTTTAATGGGTGATCAAATGGGTAGAGACTCGGGAAGATATCACTCTAACTCAGGGACTGGGTCTGGTATGTAAGGAACAAAGGAGGTCTTGATCTAACTTCAGTTAGTGAGTTGATTTAAAGATGAGAAGGTTGAAGACTTGGTGAGAGGAGTGAACAAACTACCTCAGGTAATAAACCTTTCAGTAGTTTGTAGAAGAAAAACTTTGAATGCAAGATCCTCTTGGTTCAGGGCTTCGAGAAACTGAAAGGGGGACTTGACTGGATCCTCTAATTCCAAGTCATTCAGCGCTAATAAAATCACAGAGACTGATTAGAAACAATGCAACTGTTACAGTGATCCAACCTACATCATCCTATAACAATTACAACTCGACTGGATCCTCCAATTCCGAGCTGCTCTAATACAGTGTAAACAAAGACATGAAAGAAACTGACATTCATAAGGCAAGAAGTCTCAAAAGTCCACGCATAACTAGGAATAACAGTGCTTCATTAAATCCTTACAACCGGGAGCCTTGCTCAATCCTTGATGATTACAAAATACAAAGACTGAGTCTATATACTCAGAAAAATTCGCCTAACAGAGGCATGCTCAGTCATTCAAGGCTTGGTGTCCCTTCAGCCAAATTCAGATGAATATTCTTCGTCAGACACCACCTTAATTGCGCATGGCTCCTGCAAGGGGAGTAGCTGAGCCATTAAGTGCCGAGTTAGCATGTGCGGACCTCTCTAGCTAGTCGAGGACTCGACATGGCTTCTTTGGAAAAAATCGGTACATAGGACCCTCTCGGGCAGATAGCTTGCCAGACCCTCCATACCTTACACTTAATGAATGAGGAGAGGTTTCAACCACCCCTTCTCACCTTCATTTACTCCAAGAAAAAACTAGGATTGAGGTTGAATCAGATGGCACCTGGAGATCGCGATGATTCCTTCTGTGACCAAACTCGATGCGTTTGGCCCCTCTTGCACAACTCTTTTTATTTCCCAAGTGACCACAGGCTTTGACCCTGTGTTTATTCTCAAAGGCGCTTTCGGCATTTGTGAATAGGAAGGAGCTGATCCTTTCTTATCATAGTCGTGATGAGCGAAATGCCAAGATGGCTTAATTGGGTGCCACACATCCCTCTCATATCTGATGGTCCATAACTCACTTGACGATGTTGTGGGCCCCGGGTCTTGGACGCTCTTGGTGCTTCATGCCTCGGGGATATGAAGGAGTTTCTCCTTGATACTGTGGGCCCAACTCTGGGCACTTTCGGTGCTTCGGGGTTCAGGGTTTCAATATGTAGAATGACATAGAACCCTCACCCTTCAAACTCCCGAATGCCGAAAAGCCAATGTGACTAGATCTCACGCCACGTGTCCTTTGGATGGATGGCTGCTACCCTTTCCTGCATGCAATATGAGCGCTATCCATCACGCTAATCTCAGCGCAACTCCGCTAACTGCGATTTCCTGCCAACCGTCGATCTTCTCTTATGGATGAATCCGGACCGTCGACAATATAATCTCGCCCACTTACTTGCTTGGAAGCCTAAAATGAGATTTTTTCGTGCTGCGCTCGGGCGCTTCTCATGCAACTTGTAGACATGAATACTCTTGTGCCCAGGACAAGAAATGTTAATAACATTAGGCTCCATGGGGGATAGAGTCGTCCCTGCAATGCTCTAAGGACTCATTTTGGAGCTCCAGTGCCTTGTTGTTGGGTTATGGGGTTATTTATTTAAAACTTAAAGACATAAAGAAAAACAATATTTACAACCTTGAAAGAGCCATGTGCGGCTCAAGAGAAAAATATTTTTAGGAAACGCCCATTCACAGGGCCATTGAAAACTTCTTGATCCTTCAAATCCCGTACCCTGTAGGTGTTATTTGAGAATACTTCGGATACTTTGAAAGGCCCGATCCACAAGGCTTCGAATTTTCCTTTCTTGCCTTTATCTTGTTTAGGAGCATCCCATTTCAGTACCAGGTCTCCTATCCGAAACTCTTCCTTCTTGGCCTTCTTATCAAAAACTTGCTTGATCCTTTGTTGATGGTCCTAAATTCTGCCCATTACCTGCTCCCTGGCCTATTGGACTTCCACTAGCTGATGAATTCTTCTAATCATATCATCAGGCTCCTCTTGATGATCCTGGAGGAATTTTGCTACAGGAATGGCTAAATGAGAAGGGAAAACAACCTCTGCTCCATAAACTAATTGGAAAGGAGAGATGCCTATAGATCTCTTCGTGGTCACTCGATTGACCCATAGGGAAAATTTCAATCTTGAATGTCAGGCCTTCTTGTTGTCTTCCAATAGTCTTTTGATGATCCTTATCAGGCTTTTGTTGGAGGACTCTGCTAAACCATTACCCTGGGGATAGTATGGGGTGGAGTGAATCAGTTTAATCTTGAATTGCCCATAGAACTTGGCTAGCGGATCAGCCTTGAAAGAGGCTGCGTTATTAGTGACAATCTTACTTGGACAGTCAAATCTTGTGATGAGGTCTTCCAGGAATCTAATGATTACCTTGTGGGAAGCACTCCTGGTGGGGATAGCTTCAATCCACTTGGTGAAGAAATCAGTAGTAGTCAGGATCCATTTGTGCTTCCCACTGGAAGTGGGGTGAATTTCTCCAATGAAATCTAGGCCCCATTGTTGGAAAGGTCCTGAAACAACCATAGTATTTAATGGAAAAGACTTGAGCTGTTGTTTTCCTGCAAATATTTGACGTTTGGTGCAAGCTCTGACCCTTCTGCAGACGTCAGTGAATACAGTGGGCCAGTTGTATCCAGCCCTAAGGATTTTGTAGGCTGTGGTTTTCCAGAAATGATGCCCTCCACATAGGCTATCGTGAAATTCAACCATGATCCTTTCAGCCTCTTGCGGATCTACACATTTCAAAAGCAACCCCAGGGGGTCTTTCCAATATAGAACTTGATCGATAAGGCAGTATCTGACTGCTTTGAGCTTCAGAGCTTTTGCCTTGTTTCTTTGCAGGTCATCTGGAGGCTGCAACTCTTGCAGAAAATATATGACATCCTTATACCAGGGACATCGAGCCAATGGGGGCTCCCTTTGAGGGTCTATTTCAGACAGTCGACCCTGCTGAATTCCTGAGCATTCATTGATGAAACTTACCCCCAAAGCTTGGCAATTGGCTTCATCCAACAGCTTGGATAAACCTTGAACTTTGATCAATTTGGTAGGCTTTATTTCTAGGTCAAATTCCAGAATCTTGGCTATCCACTTACTCCTCTTCCCGTCTATGTCAGGTTGAATAAGAATGTCTTTAATAGTAGATGAGGGGACATAAGCAATGATTTTTGACTGCAGGACATAGATTCTAAATTCCTTGAGAGCCTTTACCAGGGCATAGGCCTGCTTCTCCATAGTGTCATACATGACTTCAGCATCCCTCAATGCTCGGCTGAAATAGGCAACAGGCTACTCTAGCCCAACCTTGTTTGTTTGTAATAAAACAGTGGCCACCGTGTCAAGTGAGGCAAAGGAGAAAATAAGGAAATCCTTTGAGTAATCGGGACTGATAAGCACAGGGGCTTCAGTCAGGGCCTTCTTTATTTTCTCAAAGGAATTTCGCAATTCAGAAGTCCACCTCACTTCATTTCCTTTCCTTAACATGGTTGTTATAAGTTTTACCTCCTCAGCAAAGTTAGGAACAAACCTCCTCAGAAAATTAATCTTACCAAGGAAAGATTGGACCTCCTTCTTGGACCTTAGGATTGATAAGGCTTGTATTGCCTCAACTCTGCTAGGATTGATCTTGACTCCTTCCACTAATACTATGTGGCCTAGTAACCTTCCCTCCTGCATGGAAAATAGAGATTTCTTGGGATTTAATGAAATGCCAAAACTCCTGCATTTCAGGAAAACCTTCCTGAGATGACAACAGTGTCCTTTATCAGATTTTGAAAATACTGTTATGTCATCCAGATAGACGACCACAAATTTATCCTTTTCCCCAATGAAAGCTATGTCCATGGCACGTTGAAACGTTGCCCCTGCATTCATCAATCCAAAAGGCATCTTGGCGTACATGAATGTCCCCCATGGAGTGGTAAATGTCATCTTTTCCCTGTCCTCAGGCAGAATAAAGACTTGATTGTAGCCAGAGAAACCATCGATCATGGACATCCCGGATGCTCCTGTCACCCTCTGTAGTATATTTTCCATCTTTGGTAAGGGGTAGTTATCCTTTTGTGAGCTCCTGTTCAGGTTTCTGAAGTCTACACAGAGTCTAATTTATCCATTCTTTTTCCTTACTAGTACCAAGTTGGCCACCCACTCTGAATATCTCAGTGGTACGATGATCTGGGCCTGTAGCAGCTTCTTCACTTCCCTCTCCATAATAGGCAGCAGCATAGGATTGATCTGTCTTAGCTTCTGCCTAAATGGATTTGCCTCCCTTTTCAATGGGATTTTATGCTCAATGATAGAAGTGTTATATGTTTTGAGGTCTTCATAGGTCCAGGCAAACACATCAGCAAATTACCTCAAAATTCTAGTGTATTCAGACCTCTTCTCCTTTGTCAGACTTCTTGACAATTTGAGAAACTTGGGCTCACTCTCAGTGCCAATGTTGCACTGAAGAATATCGGCGTCATCCTCCGAGATTTCCCCTTTTAATGACACATCATTTCTATCAAAAATCCTTTCCAAAGGAACCAGTCCCCTTGGAATATGGTTGCTGGGGAGCTGCACAATGTTACGCTCTGCTATTTTACTGAGAAACTTACCCCCATCAAGCTCTTCTTCAGAGATAGAGTCTTGGTCGATATGCATCTCTGAAAATTCTTCGACAGTCTCCAAGAATTTCTTGATCTCAAGATCATCCCCGAATACCTTCCAATGTTTGACGTTGTCAGGTATGGAGGGCATGTATTTTACTTCTACATCATATCTGAATTTGGGCAGCAAGGGTACTTTGAAATTGCTTGTCGATGTAGCCAAGGAATTTGCCACTGTGTTCTTCTCTCTTGGGACAAAAGAAATGTTGAATGATAAGAAGAAACTGTCAATTAAGTCCCATACCTCATTTATGTAGCTTCTGAGTCGAGGATGCTTAGCCTGATAAGCGTTTCTAATCTGTTGGACCACCAACTCTGCATCTCCGAACACTGTTGCTTCCTAAATTCCCATTTCCCTTGTGGCTCTTAATCCTAGGACAAGGGCTTCATACTTTGCCACATTGTTGGTAGCTTCAAATTCTAGTTTGTATGACAGAGATATGGTTTCCTGAGCAGGTGACACAAAAAACACCCCAGCTCCAGCGCCTTCCCTGGAAAAGGCTCCATCAAAGAACAATTTCCAGATGAGGGTGATGGAGGGAGGAAATTTATGGGAAGCGGTGGGTGGATTTCTGAGTTTTAGAGGAGGCTCAAGAGAATTAGTGAGCTATAGTACACTGGAACCTAAATCAGTGTCCAAGGAAAAAATGGGATGGTTGGTAGGGTTGGCCTCATCACTAATTATATAGGCCAATTGGGCTTCCCTGTATAGCCTTCTATGTTCTCCTCCAAACACTGGGATAGTAGCATATGTGAGGTCCATATGCAAATTTCCCCCCAGTCTTTTTATCCAAGATCTTGATAACAACATACCGAACTTGGGGGGTACATCAGCCACTACAACATCCATGACCACACTTTTCATGGGCAACTGAAACAAGGTCACAACCAGGTCTTTGATAACTCCTAGACATTGAACTTTCCTGCAGTCAAAGGAATAGAGGTCATGATAGGCTTGGGTGACTTCTAGCCCTAACTCTTCCATGACAGTTTTGGGCATGAGGTTGTGAGAAGCCCCAGAATCCATCAAGCAGTTGTGCAGTACCTTGTCATGTATGTTCAAGGAAGTGTAGATGGGAGGGGATGAGTCATTCCTATCTTCTACCATAGGACCTAGAATAACTGCAGGCTTTTCATCTTGCAAATTGATGGAGTCTGTGGGAAGGCATGAGACCTCAGACTGTAAAATATCATAGAAGCATTTCTTGAACCCTTCATGTTTAATCAATTTAGTCAGGGGCACAGGGATTCTGATCTTTTGAATTTCATGCTCGATATTAAAAGAAGATGTAAGCTTCAGGATTTCTCTTATTTCGGGAACATGACTCTGGACTATGGGAGAGAGGGGTTGGGCCTTCTTACCTCTGTGACTGTCTGCTACCTCATTAGAAAGTTTCTCTGTTCTAGTGGACTGCTCAGGAACATCAAGTGTTACGGTCTTTTTCTTGGACCGCAGATCATACCTGCCTTGGCTGCCACTAGCCTTGTCTCCCTTGCTCAGTTCATTTAGCTGACTGTCCATGAGAGACTCCACGTATGTTGATTGAGTGAGATGAGGAAAAGGAGGATTGTCTCCGAAGAAATGGATTTCAAGATCAAGCTCATCTGTTTCCCCTTATTTCTTCCTTGGCCATAAATTTTTTTTGAAAAGGGGCCTGAATTTTCTGGTCTTCTCTGTCTCTTCCCCTCTCTCTTTGCACAGTCAAGGAAGTAATATTTTTTGGCCTCCTAAAACCTCATTTGTTTTTAGAGTTTTGAGGGCCCTTGTATGCTTGCCTCCCCTCCACCTTCATTCTCTCCATCTCTACAGACAGAGACTTCACCATCTTGGTCAGTTCATCCACTTGAGGGTGGGGCACCGATGGGCCAGAAGTTGAGGCTTCCGATCTTCCCTTTATTTTGTCTGTGTCAGCCTTGTTCCTCAGTCTATCATCTGCTAATACGTTGGATTCCACTTCTATGGCCACATATTGCATTTGAGCTAAGGAGGTGGCTCTTCTTTCTCTCAATAAAAGACAGAAATCGAGGCCAAACGCACTAGCATAAGAAATCTTGGCCAAGGCTTCTGAGGGTTTTATTTCAGCAGGAATTTTATTATACATCTTATTGAATCTTTTGGAGAAGTCAGAGACAGACGCTCCTTCCATCTTCTTCAAAGACCCGAACTCTATCATGTAATACATGAAATCCTTCCTATCTCCCCACTTCCTCAGGGAAGCACTATCCAGGGCTTCGATCCCAGCAATAGATCTGGGGGCCAATCCTCTAAACCACTTCCTCACCTCACCATCTAGGCTCTGGATGAAGACTCTCATCCAGACATCTTCATTTTCAATGTTCAGGTTGTCTGCATAACTGTAGAAAGCAGCCAGGTGCTCTTCTGCAGTTATGTCTCCTTCCCCAGTGAACTTGGGCATATACTTCAAGTAATCTCCAGCAGGGAGAGGATTCATAGGATGGGGTAGGATTAAGGGAGCATATCTGGCAGCGACTATGGCATCCATTCTATTTAGAGGGGGATTAGCACCAGCCATAGGAATATTAGGTGGAGGAGAAATTGGAGGAGAAGGATTTCACGAAGGGGCTACTGGGAATGAGTCTCAAAGTGGAATGGGAAACAGAAGGGGATTTAAGGAGAAGGCTAATGGGCTCAAGTCATCATATGCTCCTCTTTGTGCAAGAGTGGTAACAGTAAAAAGAGGAGGAGTGGTAAAGATAGGAGTGGGGAAATCTTCTGTGGTCCTGGGTCTACGCCAAAGCACAGCTTCAGAGGAGAGGGGAGTGACAAGGATTTCTCCCTCCAATCCCAGACCAGGAGGGGAAAACTCAGCAGGAACACTCCCAAAATTCAGGAAACGAGAAACTTTAGAAAGAGGTCTGTTAAGAAACCGAGGAGGAGAAAATGGAGTTCCTACAGAAGGAGATGGTGGATTACCTGGTTCGGTGGTGGAAGATTCTTCTTCAGAGGCCTTTCCTTTTCTGAGAACCACCTCCAGATTGGTTTTAGGTGTAGACAGAGGCAGCTGTGGAAGGGACCGCGTGTGTCTACCTCTGAAAGCGACAATTAACACGGTAGGTTCGCCACAGTGGAGTCGTCACAATGGAGTCGCCACAATGGAGTCTCCAGGTACACAGTAGCAATCTTCAAAGTCTCTGATACCTGATGCACCTTCAGAATCAGAGGCTCAATGTTGTTCAATCCCGGTGAAAATATTCAACTTCGTCCCCAGCAACAGCGCCAGAAATGTTAGCGTTAGAAGTCACTCCTGGATTGCTTGCAGGAGCAGAGCCCAATGCCCATCCATTTTATGTCACGATAGTTTTTAATGGGTGATCAAATGGGTAGAGACTCGGGAAGATATCACTCTAACTCAGGGACTGGGTCTGGTATGTAAGGAACAAAGGAGGTCTTGATCTAACTTCAGTTAGTGAGTTGATTTAAAGATGAGCAGGTTGAAGACTTGGTGAGAGGAGTGAACAAACTACCTCAGGCAACAGACCTTTCAGTAGTTTTTAGAAGAAAAACTCTGAATGTAAGATCCTCTTGGTTCAGGGCTTCGAGAAACTGAAAGGGGGACTTGACTGGATCCTCCAATTCCAAGTCGTTCAGCGCTAATAAAATCACAAAGACCGATTAGAAACAATGCAACTGTTACAGTGATCCAACCTACATCATCCTATAACAGTTACAACTCAACTGGATCCTCCAATTCCGAGCTTCTCTAATACAGTGTAAACAAAGACATGAAAGAAACTGACATTCATAAGGCAAGAAGTCTCAAAAGTCCACGCATAACCAGGAATAATAGTGCTTCATTAAAGCTTTACAACCGGGAGCCTTGCTCAACCCTTGATGATTACAAAATACAAAGACTGAGTCTATATACTCAGAAACATTCGCCTAACAGAGGCGTGCTCAGTCATCCAAGGTTTGGTGTCCCTTCAGCCAAATTCGGACGGATATTCTTTGTCAGATGCCACCTTAACTGCACATGGCTCCTGCAAGGGGAGTAGCTGAGCCATTAAGTGTCGAGTTAGTGTGTGCAGACCTCTCTGGCTAGTCGAGGACTCAACATGGCTTCTTTGGAAAAATTGGTACATAGGACCCTCTTGGGCAGACAGCCTTCCATACCCTCCATACCTTACACTTAATGAATGAGGAGAGGTTTCAACCACCCCTTCTCACCTTCATTTACTCCAAGCAAAAACCAGGATTGAGGTCGAATCAAATGGCACCTGGAGATCGCGATGATTCCTTCTGTGACCAAACTCAACACCTTTGGCCCCTCTTGCATAGCTCTTTTTATTTCCCAAGTGACCATGGCTTGTGACCCTGTGTTTATTCTCAAAAGCGCTTTCGGCATTCGTGAATAGGAAGGAGTTGATCCTTGCTTATCATAGTCGTGATGAGTGAAACGCCGAGATGGCTTAATTGGGCGCCACGCGTCCCTCTCATATCTGACGGTCCAGAACTCACTCGACGATGTTGTGGGCCCCGGGTCCTAGACGCTCTTGGCACTTCGCGCCTCGGGGATATGAAGGAGTTGCTCCTTGATACTGCGGCCCTGACTCTGGGTGCTTTTGGCGCTTCGGGGTTTGGGGTTTCAAGATGTAGAATGACATAGAACCCTCACCCTTTGAGCTCCCGAATGTCGAAAAGCCGACATGACTAGATCTCACGCCACGTGTCCTTTGGATGGACGGCTGCTACCCTTTCCTACATGCAATATGAGCGTTATTCGTCGCGCTAATCTCAGCGCAACTCCGCTAACCGCGATTTCCCGCCGACAGTCGATCTGCTCTTATGGATGAATCCAGACCATCGACAATATAATCTCGCCCACTTACTTGCTTGGAAGCCTAAAATGAGATTTTTCCGTGCTGCTCTCGGGCGCTTCTCGTGCAACTTGCAGACCTGAATACTCTTGTTCCCATGACAAGAAATGTTACTAACAAAAGTCACATTTAGATTTGAATACTTACTTACCTTTGACATCAATGACAATAATTTATTCAACAATCTTCACACCTGACTATTTTTTGGATGTTCTGCCTCTGCATTTCCTTTTAATTCTATTTAATCACACAAAGGGTAGAGGATGGAGGGTAGGGGTAACACCTCCCACCCAGAGTTACCAATATTTTCATTATGCCTTAGCTTGGCCAAAACTTAGCAATACAAGGAGTGGACAATGAAGAGGGAGTTGAACTAAAATCTCCAAAATTTTACCTTGACTTTCGCATTATACATTCTTAAGAAGAATTTGTGGTGTGGTTTTAGCATCATGGGGTTTATAGGACTCCTTAATTCATACCCTAAGAAACAGTGTCAAGCATGCGCTTAGCCATTTTGTTTATCTAGAAGATAATATGATATAATACAATAGTTTTATTTATGTTTGTAAGAAACCTATAGGATTTATGTGACCAAGAATTGAAACATTTATGTTCTTTATCTCATGAATGCCTCAACATGTAATACACTCATTTCTGGTGATCTATTTGAATCACCAAAAAGTCCTTGTTTCAAGTTAAATTTGGATTGAGATGCGAAAGGAAATATTGACATTTTTGTGTATGGTGGTATCATTGAGGACTCACAAGGTAAGCTATTGTAGCCAATATTGGTATAGACATCAATAATTCAAAAAATTAAGGATGGGCTCTTAGTGTGGAATTAATCACTTGGATGTCGAGGGATAATCACAAATCATGATTAGCTTGCTCAAAGAAACTCTCTTTGACTCCCCTTGTTCAATCCACACTTGAGACTACACAGAGGCCAAGTATAAATGGGATTGAATCCATCGTGGACCACTTTGAACTCAACTTTCATGGTATAAATCAACTTAGAAATTGATTAATTGATCTATTAAAAAACCTTGGAGCGAAAGGGAAATTGAATAAAGTTTGTTTTTCTTCATATGGAGGAGAGTTTTTTTAATAGAGTATGAAGAAAAAATTCAAGGTTATGGTCGTTAAGGATTAGAGTAAGCATGAGGGGAATGAAGTTATGGAAGGTTATCCTTATAGTCTAGAATAATCTCCTACAATGGAAATGTGCCCTCACCATATATTAGTTGGATCCGAGCAGTTGGAGAGATGACTTATTGACAAGAAAGGTAGTGTCATCTAGGGATAATTTTAAGGATGGAAATTTATATCAAAACATAGAAACCTGGGCTAATCTTACTAGTCCTTAATACACAAAATGTAAAATGTTTGGCGATAGTTTTGTAAAAATATTCAAATTTATAAGGATTTTATATAGTTTCTACAAAATTTTGGTGATTTTTAATGGAAAATAATTTTATTCTATGGAATTTTGGCGAATCATTTTTAGAAAAAATGGGAATTGATGAATCTTTTTTTGAGAAAAACCATGGAAAATTAGCGCATTGGCAAAATTTAGCCCCTAAAATTTTCCCAACATTGATGGCAAAGTTTAACAAAGTAAGCGAAGTATCCACATCGAATTTTAACAACATGGTAATCACATCGAGCTCTTTATTTCTTGGGACACACTTAGGAGGATGATGACTCATCAAGGGTGGCCTTCATGGAAGAAGCAGGTAGATTCCACAAGAAGCAAAAACAAAAGAAAACACTAAACCCTCTTGTTTTTTTGGTCTAAGGTTCAAGTCACACTAGAGGGAGGAATGTTTTGCAGAGGGCAATGGATATCCATTGGAGGGTGAGGAACATTGTGGAAAGATGTATGGATTTCCATAAACTAAACCAAGAGAAGAATAATGCCTTAGATATAAAAATGTTGGAGAAGATGGGCAAAGTAGTGGTGAAAGTAGTTAGAGAAGATAGGATCTTAAAGGAAGAATTAAATGTGTAGCCTTGGAATCTTGAAACTCTAGGTGTCAAGCTTGAAAATCATTTCTTTTGGCCTCTATCAAACTCAAATAAGCATGAGCCAAATTTTGTTTTGTGTGATGTTCTTTAGATTATGATAGAATTAACATTCTAAACATTATATATGTATTAAAAAACATTATATATGTATTAAGAAGGAGGTTAAACATTTTACATTTTTACTATTATTATTATTAATATTAAACATTTTACATTTTTATTATTATATTTTTACTTGGTGTTCTTAATGTTAACCATTTTACATTTTTACATTATTTTTACTCGATGTGCTTGGACGTGTAAGTCTTTCTCTAGGATGCCTGTAACAATTAAAGGATGTCCATGTATTTAAATGTACAGTTTCGTTAATTATGCCGAAGGCATCTTAGGGACAAGTATTGTCCAAAACCTGTCAACAAGTTGACAGGTTTTGAGAAACCACCATTACTGTCATTAAAAACCCCCTTCCAATTTTGGAACTATAACCTCTTGCCACATCATCTTTTTTATTAACTTCTTTACATAGGTTGTTTGAGATATCAACCATTATCCTGTCAACATAGTCATCAGAAATTTGTCAAATAGCATTGGAAACAACTCCTATCATATTGTCAATGAAGTAACATTCATGACAGAAGCCACCGCCACCTGCGCAATGTCAATGTTGTTGCAGTTCTGGTGAGCCTTTATGCTCGGCTACATCATGAAATTGGGAGGGAACCTCAAAATCAGGGGCGTTGAAGCTCCAAAGCAGACACCCCCCTTCAAGAATCCCATCGGCGGGGAGCTCCCAAAGTCTGGCCGCTCGTGTTTCGTAGAGCTTGAGGGATCCGCCCAATATTTCAAGAGTAGAGGTGCTCTCGCCTAGCCTGCAACTTGCCATCCCATCACAATGCATGCATTTTCCATGACCATAGTTGGTACAAATCGGCCCTCTGATAGTTTCCAGTGCAGGATCTGTTGGAGAAAAGAAAACCTGACGCCGTGCTTCTCTTCTTGCAAATTATGCCAAGTTTCTGAAATTACGGGGAGCCAAAGCTTAATTTTGAAGGCTTTGAAGGTCCATATTGTTCTTGATGCCTCCAATCAAGAACATCATCCAAGACATGAAGGGCAGCACTAAACCAGGAATAGACACGCTACAAAATGGCAGGACGCATTCAAGCCAGGGGCAATGTTATCCACGTCATTTTGTATGATGCTAACGTTAGTGAGGACACTTTTAATCTATTGGCCCATGTGTCACTTTCCAACACTTTAGAGCCCTCGTCGTCTCCTTCTGACGGGAATGTCAAATATTTTGGGATGGTATTTGTGTGGTTTTTTAGATGTTTAAGAGCTCCGTTTGAAACGCCGTTAAATCTCCATGCCGAGTTGAAGGATACCATGCGATACATCACAGGTTCAAACCTGGTCAGGCAAGACTCTAAGCTTTTGAAGCTTTCATTGCACTGAGCTTTGCAGCTTGTTTTAGGAATATGAAATGATTTCCTTCTTGTGGGATGTTAAGTTTGTGTTAAATTATTTTGCGGGAAGATGTGTGCCAAATGCCTCGAAATACAAGATCTTTCTGCATATTATTTACAGGAAAAAAGCAATTCAGAAGTCTTTATTCTTATGTTAAGTTTTCTCTCTCTTTTTAAGGCTGACGAGCTTCTTCAAGCCTTCAATAGTGTCTCTCCATCTGACTTGCAGACAGAGCAACAACTGAGTTCATTGCTTTCAAAGACTATTAGTGAATGCGTAAAGTTTCATCTTCATCTTCGGCAATATTGTGTCGGTGAACAATCAATTTTTGATAAATTGTGAAGCAAATAGAAATGCAGAGAGAAAGATAGAACATAAAACAATATATTCAAATGTATGAAGAAGAGAAGATAAGTACAATGGAAGAAGGCTGAGCTAAGTAGGCTCAAGCTAAACAAGAATAGAAAGTACAGCTGGCCAGGACAGCTGGCAGTGTACAGTTAGACTGTTGAGGTTACATTATATCTTTAACACTCCCTCTTAAACTCAACAGTTACAATCATCAACACTGATTATGCCTAAGTGTTGTCTTTGAAAATCAAAAACTGATTTTCCTAGTGGCTTTGTAAAGATATCAACAAGCTGATGTCGAGAACCACAGAATTGTAGTGCAATATCCCCATTATTGACTAGCTCGTGTATGAAATGAAAACGAGTGTCAATGTGTTTTCTTTTCTTATGAAACACATGATTTTTGGATAAAGCAATGGTTGAAATATTATCACAGAAAATAGGAGTTGGATCATTTTCTGTATGTGACATATCTTTCAATATTCTTCTCAGCCATATAGCTTGACAAGAAGTTGAGGTAGCAGCTACATACTCTGCCTCTGCAGAAGATATTGAAACAATTGGCTGCTTCTTTGATGCCCATGAGATTAGGTTCGTGCCCAGTTGAAAAACATGTCCAGATGTGCTTTTCCTGTCATCTAGGCTGCCTGCAAAATCACTGTCTTTGTAACCAAAAAGTTGATTACTATAAGATTTAGTGTACTATAAGCCAAAATTGAGAGTTCCTGCAACATATCTCAAAATTCGTTTCGCCATTTTCCAATGAGAATATTTGGGGGTTTCCATGAATCTGGAAACAAGGCTGGCTGCATACATAATGTCAGGACTAGTTGTTGTAAGATACAACAAACTGCCTACTAAACTTTTGTACAGGGTAGAGTCCACTGTAGAACCTTCATCATTCTTGCTCAATTTTGTGCCTAGTGGTATGGGGGTTTCTGTTGGATTTCATTCTTCCATGCGAAATCTTTTGATGATGTCTACTGCATACTTTTGCTGACAGACAAAAATGTCTTTGGCTGATTGATGAACCTCAATCCCTAAAAAATATTTCATTATGCCAAGATCTGTCATCTCAAACTCAGATTGCATCTCATGTATAAAATTTGTTAACTCAAGATTTCCCATATAGATCATGTCATCAACATATAAACATACAATCAAAATTTTACCGTGCTGATCTGTTTTGGTGTAAAGAGTTGGCTCATTTTGGCTTCTGCTGAAACCACTTTTGATTAGATAAGTGTCAATTCTATTGTACCAAGCTCTCGGAGCTTGCTTTAAGCCATACAAGGATTTCTTCAATCAATATACTTTGGTTGGGTGCTCTTGGACTTCAAATCTAGGTGGCTGATTGACATAAACTTCTTCTTCTAAGAAACCATTCAAGAATGTTGACTTGACATCCATCTGGTATACTTGCCATTTGTGTTGTGTTGTTATGGCCAATAGAGTCCTTACAGTGTCTAATCTTGCTACTGGAGAAAAATTTTCACCATAATCAGTACCAGGTTGTTGTGAGAATCCTTTGGCAACAAGTCTTGCCTTGTGCTTTTCAATCTGCCCTTTTTCATTGCGTTTAGTTTTGTAAACCCACTTGACACTAATTCTCTTCTTGTGTCTTGGAAAATCAACAAGATCCCATGCCTTGTTCTTCTCAATGGAGTCAATTTCTTGGTTCATGGCTTGAACCCAATGTGGCTCCTTAGCTGCTTATTTAAAGGAAGTAGGTTGACATGACATTAAAGCAAAAAGGTTGTGTTGTTCAAAGTCATCCAACTACTGATGGATTTCTCTCAAACTTCGAGTTCTCTGATTTTGTGGTTCAGAGAATGATTCTTTGTTGGAAGTTGAGTTATCCTGAGAATTTTCTGGTTGCCTTTGTACTTGCAATCTTGGAAGAAAAGTTTGAGCTACTTGTTGTCCTGAATTTTCTGCATTTTTAGAACTTGGCAACAATAGATTTAGACTGTCCATTTGTTGATTTTCTTAATCATTCCAGAATTGATTTTCTAGAAATTTTACATCTCTGCTGAGAATTAGTTTCTTGGTGATTGGATTGTAAAATCGGTAAGCTTTAGATGTTTCACTATATCCAGTGAAAATACATTTCTCACTTTTATCATCAAGTTTCTTCCTTAATTCAAAAGGTATGTGAGTGTATGCTATGCATCTGAATGTCCTTAGATGCGCTACATTGAGCTTTGTTCCACTCCATGCTTCTTGAGGAACTTTCATCTTTAGACTTGTGGTTGGTGATCTATTCAAGAGATAAACTGAGCATGCTACTGCTTCATCCCAAAACCTATTTGACAAACTTTTCTCTTTAAGAAGTGTTCTTGCCATATTCATTATTGTCTAATTTTTCCTTTCAGCCACTCCATTCTGTTGTGGAGTATACCTGGTTGTTGTTTGCATGATAATGCCTTGTGATTTGCAGAAATTTGCAAATTCTCTAGAGTTGTATTCTCCTCCTCCATATGACCTGAGTGCTTTGATATATTTTCCACTCTGTTTTTCAGCTTCTGCCTTGAATTCTTTGAATTTTGCAAAAGTTTCAGACTTGTGTCTGAGAAAATAGATCCATATTTTTTTGCTGAAATCATCAATAAACGTTAGAAAGTAAAAGCTACCACCTATTGACTTTGTTTGCATTGGTCCACATATGTCAGTGTGAACAAGTTCAAGATGTTGTTTGGCTTGATTGGAAGACTGTGGAAAACTAGTTCTCTTATGTTTTCCAAGTATGCAAGACTCACATGGGGGAATTTGCTCTTTAAAGATAGGAATACCTTTGACCATGGAGTTCTTCTGAAGAAGACTTAGACTCTGAAATGGTAGATGTCCAAATCTTGTATGCCAAACCATAGTTTCATTTAGGGTTGATGCACTCTGTGCATATGGTTGAATCAGATTTGCAGTTCTGAGGGTAAGGGGAAACATCCTATTTGGAGTCATATGGATTTCAGAAATCAATTTTCTGCTTGGGTATTTATCATATATTTTGAAAGATGCTCCCTCAAAAAGTACCTTATAGCCATGTTCAATGAGTTGTCCTACACTTAACAAATTATGTTTCAGATCTGGTACATGATAGACATTGTTTATGTCTTTCTTTACATTCTGTTTAGTACGAATAGGAACAGTTCCTTTTCCTTGGACTTTGACTAAATAATCATTTCCAAGTGTAATATCAGATGAGATTGAAGAATCAATGCATGAAAGTAATTCTTTGTTACCTGTCATGTGATTTTTGCATCCACTGTCCAGCAACCAGATATCTTTAGATTGTTGTTCAGTCTTGTGGCACAAAAGAAACATACCTCTTGAGTTTTCTCCCATGTGATTTGACACATGTTCTCTGCTTGAGAGCTGATCTGCTTGCTTCTTCTTGCATTCAGATTCATAGTGCCCATACTTTTTGCAGTAATAGCATTGTATGCTTGATTTCTCATTTGATCTTCTCCCTCTGCCTCTTTGAGGCTGGAAATTCTGATGTTGATTTTGTTGTTGTTGTCTTGACCTTGAAAATTTTGATTCGGATATTGTTGTCTGTTACCTCCACTGGAGTGAGGGTTACTTTGATTGCTCCCTCTTCTTTGGTGACCTCTACTTCTTTCTCTGCCTCTCCCTCTGCTGAAGGAGAATTGAGTTTTGAAAGCATTGGAGATTGACTCATCTGTGAGATGCAGTCTGGTCTCATGTGTCACCAGAGAACCAATTAGTTCATCTGTTGAAAAACTTGACAGATCCTTGGATTCAAGGATTGTTGTGACAACCATTTCAAATTTCTTGGGTAAACTTCTGAGGATTTTCTCAACAATTCGTTGATCAGTGATGGTTTCACCAATCAGTCTGATCTGGTTCACGATTCCCATGACTCTGATCATGAACTGATCCACATTTTCGGACTCTGTCATCCTTAGAGTCTCGAATTGCATCCTCAAGGTCTACAGTTTAACTATTTTGACCCTGTCATTTCCTTGATAGGAAGATTTAAGGATGTCCCGGGCCTATTTTGAAGTACCATCGCCTGTGATTTTTGAGAAAATCGAATCATCCACAGAATTTTGAATCCAGAATTTCGCTTTATTTTCTTTGTTCCTCAGTGTTGCCTGAACAATTCTCTGCAGATTTGTCATGGTAGAAAGGGCTGTTGGATCTGGTTCCACATTTCCAAGATCCAGTGGCTCCCAGCACTCTTGTGCTTGCAAGAACAATCTCATCCGAAGAGACTAGAACTCATAGTTCTTTCCAAGTAGAATTGGACCCTGAGTTGGTCCTAAGTTGTTAGACGACATATTTTTTTTTTGAAAAAAAATCTCAGAAAAAAATAGAGGGAAATTTCGTATTTACCTCCGATCGCCGAAACGCCGATTGCCGATAAGATCTTATCGGCCTTGAATTGGCCTTATTCACCCTGCAATGTGAGCACGCGCCTTAATGTTAAAGCGCTACGGGCTTTTCTCATTTTTTTTTTGCCTTTCAGTTTGTCGAGACGCGAAATTTGCCTTTGGGCTATTCAACGGTCCAGATCTTATTGTGATCTGAGGGTCCAGATCTTATCGGGATATCGCAAATCAGGACTTCGTGAACCCTGATGACGAGCTCTTCTGACTCCTCGATCGAGAATCGCGATTTCGCGAGTTTCGAACTTGTGTTGCGACGGTCTTTCAAAACCGCGAACTCCGAAATGTCGATTTGACGGCACTTGGATCTGCTGCCACCTGTCCTCTGAGATGGACGGATCACAATCCTCGCGGGATTTCCCGATTCTTGATGTTGAGATTTCGCGTATCGGAGTTTTGGAGAGCAGTCTCCTTCGCTCATCCAACTCCCGATCCCCGATTTTACGATGGGATAAGATCGACGGCTCACGATCTTTCTCGATCCAACGATCCAGAATGACTCGTGATTTTGCAATTCGTGAATTCTCACGACAGTCTTATGACCTTTACACCTTGCAAGTCAGCGAAATGTCGAGATCTCGCCACGTGTCTCTTGATGGACGGTCCAGCTGATGTCGGGATTTCGCGACTTCACAAGTCAAAAATTTCTCCTGTGCGCTCCAGAGGACTAAACCTCGTGCACTTTCTCACTGATCCAATGACTGTCGTTCCTTTTCGCAAGATCTGACGGCGAAATTATTTTGCCTTTTCCGTGCTCTCCTCATCCCTTCTGAACTGGTTTCCCGCTCTGGATCCGTTCGCAGGACGAATCTTATGGCCTCAATGGTTGTTCTTTGCACCAGGGATGATTTTAAGGATGGAAATTTATTTTAAAATGTAGAAACCTTGGTGAATCTTACTAATCCTTCATATGTCAACTATAAATGTTTGGCGATATTTTTGTAAAAATATTCAAACTTCTAAGTACTTTATATAGTTTTTATAAAATTTTGGCTATTTTTAAGGTAAAATAATTTTATCCTATAGAATTTTGGCGAATCATTTTTAAAATAGCGAATCTCATTTTTGGAAAAACCATGGAAAATTAGCCCATGAGCGAAATTTAGCCCCTAAAATCATCCCTGCTTTGCACATGAGATGCGTTCTTTGCTCCTTAGACGCGATCTTTGCTACATTTCCAAGGATTTTCTTCTGTGGAAGAAAAATTTGTGAATCTTTCAAAGATTTGAAAGAATTTCACAAGTGCTTCGTTCTCTGCTGCAATCTTTGACAGATTTGAGCGATTTGCAAAAATCTTTAAACGATTGTGCCTTCTGCAGCAATCTTTCACAAATTTGAACGAATTCCGTGAAATCTTCAACATTTCTGCCTTCTGAAGCTCTTCTTCGTGAATTCTTTAATGATTCTTGAAATTGACAAGAATCTTTATTGTTTCTTCTTCTGCGTTCTCTTCTTCCTCGATTTTTCGAGCGTTGTACGCTCTGCTTCCTCTGCAAGCTTCCTACGTTGATCTTTTGAACGTAAGATGGTCTGCTTCCTCGTGGAAGTTTCCTGCGAGGATCTTTCGAGAGTATGATGGACGGCTCTCCAAACCTTGTGAAAGAGACTGTGTCACGTGCTCTTAAGATCCATGAAGCTCTGCGCTGTGAGGATCATGTTGCTCTCCAGACTGTGTGAAGAGGCTTACTGTTGAAGCTCCGATACCATGATAAATTGTGAAGCAAAGAGAAATGCAGAGAGAAAGATAGAACATAAAATAGTATATTCAAATGTATGAAGAAGAGAAGATAAGTACAATGCAAGAAGGCTAAGCTAAATAGGCTCAAGCTAAAAAAGAATAGAAAGTATAGCTGGCCAGGACAACTGGCAGTGTACAGTCAGACTGTTGAGGTTACATTATATTTAACAATTTTGTCACGAATAGAACTGGAATTCGAGAATTTTGTGCCCGTGAACAATCAATTTTGTCAAGAATAGAACTGAAATTTGAAATGCTTTAAAGCATTTATCCTTTGTAATGCGAGGTTGTTTTGACTTCTCTTCATCTTTTGGCTTTAATTCTTGTAACTACGCAGTACTCCAAATTCGTCTACTGTAAGTGTTAATCGCATAAGCATGCAAGGACATTTTTGTAGGTGAAGATATTTGGTGCACAATTCGTTGTCCAGAGTCGTCATTTTGAGTACTGAATATGCATATCTTGTAGGTACACTTATGTCGGCAAAGACAATTTGTGCTTAATCCTTTGAGTTTTCTAAAATATTTACTTTTTCTTGACAGAGAGTATTTTTTTTTGTTACCTCTGTCAATTGTCAGTGAAGTACGGATTTCTCCACCAAACTTAGCCCTCCAAAATTCAATATAATTTTAAATAATTAGTAATTTACATTTTATAAAATTCTTACATTAAAAAACAAATACATATATTACAATTTTCATTATAACTTTAAATTGTCATTAATTTTTATTTATAAGCTTCATTTATACTTCGACATTCTCATTAGTCAGTTTAGGAGGTATGCTAGTTTATTTATTTTTTATTTACCAAAAAGATAGCGTATCAAAGTCACTGTCAGTGAATGAGAAACAACCACTTTTGGGAACCTTCCTCGCAACTTTACTCTTTGGAAAATGATACTTTTGTTGAATAATTGACACGAAAAGTAGTGATGTGCATTGGTCCATTCCACATGGACATATATGAGTCAGGGCGGCTTCCGGTTTACTGTGTCTCTTTCCTCTCTTGGAATTCGGCTTCAGCCAAGTGGTGAAGGCGTGCCCACCAAGCCAAATCCTTCAGCTATATGTACGTGAGATGCAGAGGGTAGGGCATCAAGGCTGAAAGAAGGATTGGCAAGGCAAATATGGCAATAGGATCTTATGACAGACAGGCAATGGAGTATGTCGATGGCAGACCCCAATACCCACCTCGACTCTTCTCCTTCATCGCCAAACATAGTCCCCATCGTCGTCTCGCTTGGGACGTCGGCACCGGCAGCGGTCAAGCTGCACTCGCTGTAAGACATACTATTTATTGCTATTCAATATCTCTGTTCCTTCAATTGCTATCACATTTCATTTTAATGTTCTTGATTTTTCATTTTAATGTTCTTGATTTTACTGTTGGCAGTTATCGGAGATGTTCGAGAGAGTGATAGCCACGGATGTGAGCGAGCAGCAGATCAGCTACGCTCCCAGGCGTCCCAACATAACGTACGCGGTGACACCCCGTGCGATGTCGTTGCAGGAGTTGGAGAGCACCGTAGGAGAAGAGGGGAGCGTGGATCTCGTCACCGTGGCCCAGGCTCTTCACTGGTTAGACCTCGACACCTTTTACGGGCACGTGAAACACGTGCTTCGGAAGCCCGGTGGCGTATTCGCGGCGTGGTGTTACAGAGAGCCGGTTGTGAACCCGAGCGTCGACTGTGTATTCGAGGAGGTGTTTCGCGCATCCGTTGCCTTTTGGGACCCCCCGCGTAAAATGGTGGACGAGGGCTACGCAACGGTCTGCTTCCCGTTTCGGAGCGTTGTACAGGAGGGCTCAGAAGAAGGAGAGTCGACAACGGCTCCCATAAAATTCTGGGCAAAGAAGGAGATGGGGCTGGAGCCGTACCTGAATTACATGAGATCGTGGCATGCTTATCAGAAGGCGAAGGCCACCGGAGTCGATCTGCTGGACGAGCAAACCGTTGCCCGTTTCAAGGATGCCTGGGCTGAAAGCGAAAATGATGTGAAGACCGTGAGTTTCCCCGTGTTCCTGAGAATAGGCGTTGTTTAGAGTGTATTGGATTGGATGATGCTTGTAATCTTAATCAGTGTCAGCATCCCAGAAAATTTCGTTGCTAGCCACATAAATGATTCCCATAGATAACTATCCATTGAGCATTTTGTTTTCATAGATATATTTTTAATAAATAATTTTTAGACATCAAAGATATCTGAAAAAGTCTATATCGGAATCTCATAGTGTCAACACTGTTTTGGATAGATAGAGAAATTAAAAGTCACATTTAGTACATAGCATGGGTATCGCATGCTTTTTTTTCCTGTGTCATAATTGCATTTAAAGTAAAGTAGTCACAAGCTTTATGGATCAGGATGAAGATGTTGTCGATATAAAGTTATATTAAAAAATAATAACTAAAAATATATGAGGGAGTAATAAAGAGAGTAGGGGAGACTTGGTTAATTGATAATAAAAAATAATTAATTATATACATATGTAAGTGATAACATTTATAAAATTAAATTTTTATAGATTCATATTAAACTCATATATTTATGGATTAAATTTTTTAAAGTGTAAATTTTTTATTATTTTAACATGATTAAGTGTGGTTAGTAAAAATAATTAAAATTGATTATTAAATTAAGTAAGTTGAGTTAATTGTTTTTTTTTTTTAATTTCAAAAAAAAAAATCAACAAATATATAGTTTTATTTAAATAAATTTATATTCTTTGAGATGAAATTTAGTGTCAATGGCATTTAATTTTTTAAGATGAATTTTAATGTATCATATTCTTTAACATGAATTTTAGTGTATCATTCCATAACATTGTTGAGTATGGTTGGTAAAAATAACTAGCAAAATTGGTGGCCCCTGCTTCTGATTCACCAGAAACCCTCAAAACCAAACTCCTCACACCAAAGAACGCCGAAAGGTATGGGCTGTAAAATTCTAAGCCCAATAAAAACCTCGTAGTAAAATTCACTCGCCAGAACCGACTCCATAATTTGGAAACATGAACGGACGAGAACATAAACGGCTTGGAGGTGGCCCAGAAGAGATAGTATGTAAAAAAAGTGGCTAAATCTCCTGGTAATTAAACGTGGCCTAGAAAATGAAATGCTCCACTTTGTAACAAAACTTTAATTGTTGTTAATCACTCAAACTTGGCAATTAGCTAGCCACTATAGTAAATTTTAAATGTGATCAAGTAAAAGTAAAAAAATAAACATATACATTGATGCCTTTATAATAATGAGGAAGTTAGTGGTTGAAATCTCAACCATTGATTTATTGAGACAACTAAGAATATTCCATCAATAGTTAATCTTGTCCATACAAAACTGATTAAACACTAAAATCCTATTAAATGTGCCCATTAACAATAGGTGTATGCCTTTGGGCGTAATTAAAATTGATCATTAAATAAAGAAAATATTTTTTTTTATTTCAAAAGATTTATGTTAAAAAAATATAGTTTTATTTAAATAAATTTATATATATATTTTTAACTTAAAAAAATATAATTTTATTTAAATAAACTTAATTTTTCTTTAATTTCAAAACAAAATTGTACAGAATATAGTATTATATAAAAAACATAGTTTTAATTGATAGATAAAAACTTCAGTTATTTAATTACTTTAATTCATTTTAAAAGGATAAATTTTAAATAATTGAAAATTAAAAAATATATATTTTATTAAAATATTCCATTTTTTACTCCGTACTCACATTAATTACACTTTTCAGTGTACCATTTAATTTTATTAAATATACCATTTACACAACTTTAACTTTATTAAAGCTGAATGAGATTTTGAATATGAAATTTAGGGTTCTATTATATGGAATGTTGACAAATGGCATCTCTTTACAACAGCTATATGGCATAGCTCGGTTGTACAATTTGCTGGAATAAACACAATATTATTTAAACTATAGTAGAGCCAAGTATAGATTAAATAGTGACCCATCATGTACAAAATTTACTCTACTTGATTATTTTACTTGATTATTTTCTCTTTTGGGGTTGTGGGTTTTCTTTTGGGGCTATGGAGATCATGAATTAACACATTATCTTTTAGGTCTGTGGGTTTTCTATTGGGGCTATGGAGATCATGAATTAACACATTATTTTTTAATCTTTTGTAAGAGATACAATCATTACCATTATTGAATGAATATTGAATATGCATTCGTTACGAGACATGTATGTATTTAGTGTATATATGTTGTGATTGGTGGAGAGGGAGTTCTTTGAACCAACACCATTTTAAAGGGTAAGCATTAAATACCTACGACATAATATTAAATGCCATCATAAAAGATATTGGATCTAAAATAAATGCTATATAGTGGCATTTAATACTTTGTCATTTTGTGGCAGGGTGCTTAACACTTGCCATCTTAAAGAGTGACTTTAAGAAGTAGGTGACAATTACTTTTTTAATAATAAAATTATGCAAATGCTAATGTTTTTAGTCAACATTTGAAAAATGGTTTAATTTTGGGCTTATAAGAAAATTTGATAGACATGTAGTGTTATTGTGTACTTATAAGGAAATTCGAATTAGATGGGTCTGTAGTATGGTAGGCATGTAAGAAACGAAGTTAAATAGTGGACAAATTCAATATTTTTTCCAATTAAATTCTTCCTCAAATTAGGTAGGTTTTTTTGTTGGAAGTTATACTTCCACAGAATTGATGAAAATTTTGAATACAGATTTTTGTCTTAAGTAGTTTTGGTCTATTTTAAAACAACCTATAACCTTAAAATTTTAAAAAAATAATAATACATTAAGATGAAACTATAAAAAAAATAAACCCCCAAAAAATATGTCTATTTATTAATTCATTTTATAAAAAATCACTCACTTTACTTAAAAAAAAAAAACTCCCTTCCCATTTTCAATTATTTTCTCCGTGCCTTATACTCAATGATTAGATTACTTTTGGAAATCTAGACTCTTCTTCACTTCCTTTTTTGGGTGATTTGTATTAGATATCTAAATAGTTAACTTCAAAGGCATGATGCTCAACAATTTTACCTCTTCGTTTGTTGCTCACCAATTTGGTTGTTTTGGCGATGGAGCGCTTACTTTGTTTTTTGTTCTCGGTAAGAAGCTTCATGATCTGTAAACTACCATGGATATTCCACTAGAACATTTCATCACAATAGATCTTACAATATTATAAAATGTTTTAATATGCATTTTATTACCTTAGATATCAAATTTAATAATAAGCATAGCACTCAAAATTATAGAAATATTTGAAACTAAAATGAAAGAAACAAGAAAATGAACACACCATCGAGACAAATGAACAAAAGATGTTACATGTGAAATCCAATACGAGAGAAAACCTAGCTAGAAGGTGAGGCCTATGCTCTTCTCTTTTTTTTCTCAGTTATGAAATGCAAGTACAAAGAAAGGGGGCACTCACTCTAGAGTTTCCATGGACACTGTGCCCTGAATGGTTGCTACAAAATCTTCTACCTCCTTTTTTATACTTCAATACCCCACTCCCAGATTCTTTGCTTAACTATGGAACAATAACATTACCAAAAGAATGGAACCTCTTCCTTTCCTAGCGGCCTAGTATTTAACATAGCTTGATAGCCATCTAGGGTTAAGGTTAGGGTTTTTGCACATGTCTCAACACTCATTTAGTGTTAGGGTTTTGGAACCTCTAAAATATTCTTGAAACTACACACATGATTATCCCCACATGCGTGAGTAATGGGGGTTGGTGTGGCATCCACTTGGTAACATAGTGGTCAACATGGTAGGTCAAGTTGCGAGAGGCATAAATTCTACATAGAAACTTTGATTGGGGTAATTTTCACACCATCAAAAAGATTTCAAGTGTGTAGAGCAACATCGAGTGTCTAGGAGATATGATTGCAAATTTTTGAGCCCAAAAAGTGTTGTTTGATGTAATAAAACTATCTCTATAAGTTTTTGGACCCCAAATCACCTAACTAGGACCTGCCCCTAAAATGGGCCCTCAAAGCTAATTCCCCCAAATTTTCCACCCTGAAAATATTAAGATAGATGAAAATTTATATAATAACCAATTTTGTGTCACACCTCCCCATTTAGGGAGGGTTTTGGTCCCAAATAGTTTTTACTAAATGAGGTGAGGAAAAATTTTCTCTACTTTCTCCCTAGAGTACCATTTGGTCTTTCCTAGAAGATTCCCTTTCAAATCAAATTTTCAAAGTTCATGCTACCCCTATCTAGTAGTTTTGGACTTATTCTGCAAAACTGTCATTTCCAACTATGCATGAGCGACTGGTGATAATTCCTCTATGGTAGGTAGTACATGCTCATAAGTTTCATGATCCAACATGGAAGGCTTGTAGAGTTTTATATTTTCCACATTCACTACTGAGTAAATGTGCATATATGGGGGTATATTAAGTTTGTAGAAATTATCACCCACCTTCTCCAATACCTGCAAATGGATTTTCCTAATATTTTCAACAAAAAATTTTCTTTCAATTGATTGATTCCTACAATGTCTTTCATCACTCCTCGTTGTCCATATACAACATCCAAGGGTAAAGATGGTAAATACCCAAAGAAAGTTTCAAAAGGGGTTTTACCGGTAGAAGTGTGGACTGCTCTATTATAACAATGTTGAATATAAATCAAATTTTAATCCTAGGTCTTTGGATGCTTCTAATTGTTAAAATTTTTGGGGGCCCATGGGCTCATACCTAGTTGGACCCACTTTATCTTATGTCAGGTTATCGAAACAAATACATTACCAAAACTTCCATGGGCTCAATACTCGGGGGGTTGATGATCAATGGGCCAGCTCAGATGTCACATCAACGCCATGTCAGAGCCAAGATGGTAGCCACATATAGTACCACGTGTCAAACCTCGTATCGTGCCACGTCAGTCAAGACATGCATCGAAATCCCATGTGGAGACCACATTGACATCCATATCACACTGTATTGGCATATTTCTTACGGACAAAAGGAAGAGTATTTGTTTGTCATTGATGGAAAGCTCATCATGACAATGATGAACAAGAGAAAGTGGGAAGACCAGCAGTGCAGCGATGATGGCATGGCAAGATCAGAGGCGTAAGCTCAGGAGGAGGAGTAACAGTGATCGTTGGATCATCCATCTCAAATTCCCGATGGTCGTTAGATCTATATTAAGACAGGAGGAGCACGCATAAGAGGAGAATAGATATCATATGTCAGATCTGAGCGCGAAGACCAACCATCGTTGAATCCAGAAGAAGGAGCACGATCTTTAAGTACAAGATGAAGTGGGCTTACAAAGCCCCGAAAGCAGGAGGACTGTTGATCCAAGAAGGACACGTGGTGAAAGATCAGGGCACGACAAAGGCTCTGTTTTGGTATTTTGCAGATCGGAAAATCCAAAAGGAAGAGGTGCTCTAACCCCTCAAACTTGCGATATGCAAAATCACGATAAACAATCTTGATCGTTGGATGCAGTCTACAAGTGGCGAGTGGTCAACTTTTCATTGACTGGAAAGTCAAAGGAAGGAGGAGATCTATCCTTTGAAATCATGAAACAAGAAACCGCGATTCAATCTAAGTCATTGATCAAGGGAGAGCACAGACTGTTGATTTGGCTTCATTTAGGAGTTTCGGATATCGAAAGTTGGAGGAGTCAAGGAGACTCGTGGAAAAATCATGAAGCACCTTTTGGTGCAGCCTGTGGTTACAACCAATGGTCACGTGAGGGGAAGAAGCTAGCAATGCTAACCTCCATTTCAGAGTTTTGGTGATCACGTCATGGAGAGTTGAGACACCTCATCACAAGATTCCTAAAATCGTGAGTCGCGAAAGCGCTTTATGGATAAGCGCTTGGTCACAATCGTGGTCACGTGAAGGAAGGAGCTTGCAATTTGCAAGGCTCCATTTCATGATCGGGAGTTGGAAGAGTCAGAGTGACTCGCAACAAAATTTGTGAAACACAAAATTGCATAGGGCCTGTTGGTGTAGTCGGTGGTCATCACCTGTGGTCACGAAAAGGAAAGGTACTAATTACTAAGCCCTATTTTCGGAGATCGCGACATGGAAAGTCAAGAAGCCTCACCACAATATATCCGAAATGAAAAATGCAAAATCACTTTCTGATTAGCCTGTGGTCACAGCCAATGGGCATATGGGATAAACGCAAGATCCTGTAGATTTAATCCAACGGTGCTGGTTAATTGGAATTTGATTGAAGGGCTACTGTCTCACCTCATGGTTAATTATTTAGTTAGTAGAACTGAATCATAGTTCTTGGAAGTTTGGTGATTCAGCTGCTGAGGTGTTTTTCTTGGAGATTCAAGGTGTAAATGATTTTGTAGGAGAGCATAAGAGTGACATGGAGCGAATGTGTAAGGTGGGTTGTTCTGACTGAAAAATGAGTTGAACTGTAGAAAGGAAAAATTACAGTATGTGCAATGTGAGGAAAACTCAAAGATGAGGAACAAAAGTTGAACAGAACAAAAAATTGAAGAGAGCAGAATGTGCACATATTAAATATCATGAGAAGGACAGTGAAAGAACAGATAGAAAGAGAAAACAAGTCAAACCAAGTATGAATAGAGAAGAAGAATAGTGTAGTAGAGAAGAATTGCAGAACAATGAAGAAGTGGTAAGAATTGATATATCGGTATTGTTGGTTATTCGGTCATTTATATAAAATCAGGGAGGTAGGGTGGTGCTAGGGAGTACTGTGGTTCTCTGATATTCAAGTTGGTTCTTGAATATTGGAAGTTGTATCTTCCATCTAGTTGTGGCTAGAAAAACAGGGTGGCAGGGTGGTGCTTGAGGAAAACACAAATTTTTCTGTATGCAAATTGGTGCTTGTATAAGTCTAGTTGGTGCTAGAACATTTAGGGAGTTGATGCTTCCTTCTAGTGGGTGCTAAAGAAACTAGAGAGTTCGGGCTCTCAACAAGTTGGTTATTTTATAAGTCGAAGTAGGTGCTTCCATCTAGTTGGTGCTGGAACACTCAGGGAGTTGATGCTTCATTCTAGTGGGTGCTAGAGAAACCAGAGAGTTGGTGCTCTCAACAAGTTGCAGCTTGTAAAACAGGGGTAGTAGCCTCACTTTGATTTAGTTCACAAACATAGATGATGTACAGAACTTAAAAGACTGCCTATCATTCGAAGAAGAAGAGTTTTTCTCCCTTTATGGGTTTCCTCATGAAAATATGTCTCTGTGTATATCTTATGTGTGACTGATGTTCATTATTCATGTTGTTCATATGTTATATAATATTGATGGTCACTTGGAAGAGATTAAAAATTGTTTGAATAGTTATATATTGTTTAAGCACAATAACAACTGATTGCCCCCCCCCCCTCTCAGTTGTCTTAGTATTTTCAAAAATTGGTATCAGAGTCGGTTCCTTTATTTAAAGGTATATCTATAAGCTTAAACATGACAAGTCATGAAGGGAGTTCAGCCAATAAGCCTCCTCTCTTTGATGGAACAAATTTTTCCTTCTGGAAGATTAGAATGAGAACATACTTAATGGCCTTAGGTGCTGATGTTTGGGATGTAGTAGAGACTGGATATGCAAATCCTGTTGTGCTAGCTTCCAAGGATGATAAGTTAGAATTCATATTTAATGTTAAAGGAATGAATGTTATCTTGAATGGACTTGTTGAAGCTGAGTTTGTAAAGGTGATGCATTTTGAAACTGCCAAAGCAATGTGGGATAAACTTATTAGCAGTTATGAAAGAAATGAGAAAGTAAAAGATGTCAAACTTCAAACATAT
>ML778951.1:686848-728250 GCA_009831015.1 Picea engelmannii
AAAGTCACCGGTTCGAAACCTGCGGGGACAAAAAATCCAACCATGTTAAGGGTTGGTGTGGCTCAGGCCGGGTGCGATCCCCGGGTGATTTTGACGACTTAGATGCCCCTGAGTCGCGGTTTCTCAAGCCACAGGTTAATTGCGTAGCCAACAGGTCCCGCACAAATTAACAAACAAACAAAAAAAAGTTGATGAAGAAGTCTCAGTCAGAAATATAAGCAGTGTTGAACCAAGCACAAAAGATATAGTTGAAGATGAAGATGAATAGGTCCAAGGATCAGAAAGGGAAGAATCTGAATTAGATGAAGATACGAATACGTAGGTTGACACAAATCAGTAGAAAGAAACAAAACCTCCCCTTAGAATTGTTAAAAAGAATCATCCTGGAAATCAGATAATCGGAGATATAAATAAAGGAGTTTAGACAAGAAGGAAATTAGTTAAAGAATCAGAACAATCTCAAATTGCTTTTCTATCTATGATTGAACCTAAATTTTTTTATGAAGTCAACAACTATGATGATTGGATTAGAGCTATGAATGAAGAACTTGATCAGATTGAGAAGAACAATACTTGGGAGCTTGTTCCTAGACCCGAATATAAGAATGTAATAGGTTCCAAATGGTTGTTCAAGAACAAAATGAATGAAAAATGACAAGTTGTTAGAAATAAAGATAGATTGGTCTGTAAAGGGTATGCACAAGTTGAAGGTCAGGATTTTAATGAAACTTTTTCACCAATGGCAAGATTGGAAGCCATCAGAATGTTTCTTACATATTCATGTCATAAGAACTTTAAAGTGTATTAGATGGATGTTAAATCAACATTTATTAATGGAGATCTAGAGGAAGAAGTATATATGGAGCAACCTGAAGGATTCTTATTGACATATAATCCTGATCATGTTTGCAAACTGAAGAAGGCCTTATATGGACTAAAACAAGCACCACGAGCTTGGTATTATAGTCTGGACAATTTTTTACAAGACAAAGGGTTCAAGAAAGGTACTGTTGACAATAATCTCTACATTAAGTCTGAAGGTGATAATTTACTAGTTGTTTTGGTTTATGTAGATGATATTATTTTTGGTTGTACTAATGAATCCTCTATCTAGTGGTTTGCTAACTCTATGCAAACAAAGTTTGAGATGTCCATGATAGGAGAACTGTCATACTTTCTTGGTTTACAAGTAAATCAGAGTTATGCAGGAATATTTATCTCTCAAGAAAAGTATTTGAAAGAGATGTTGAAGAAATTTCAGATGGAGGATTCTTCTCCTATCATTACACCTATGGTGGTTGGTTGCAAGATCAGTAAAGATGAAATTTCACCTGATGTTGATCAAAGGACATATCGTTCAATGATAGGCAGTCTTCTATACATCACAACATCTCGTCCTGATATAATGCAAGTTGTTGGAATGGTAGGTCGTTATCAGTCTACTCCTAAACAAAGTTATTTAGTAGCTATAACAAGGATATTCAAATACTTGAAGGGCACAATGACTTATGGTTTGTGGTATCCCAAAAATCAGAATTTTGAGTTAACTTCTTATTCAGATGCATATTGGGAAAATTGTGTGGATGATAGAAAGAGCACCAGTGGAGGTGCATTCTTCCTGGGTGACTCGTTAGTAGCATGGCTTAGTAAGAACCAGGGATCTATTTCCTTATCAACTACAGAGGCATAGTACATTTCTGTTGCTACTTGCTGCACACGAATTTTATGGATGATACAAACTCTTGCAGATTTGATGGTAACTTATACTGATCCCAATCCACTTCACTGTGATAACACCAACGCCATTAGTCTCTCTAAGAATTTTGTACTTCATTCAAAGTCTAAGCATATACCAATAAAATATCACTTTCTTAGAGAACAAGTTATAAACATAATTGTTCAGGTGAATTATATTCCTTCCACATAACAGATAGCTGATATCTTTACTAAACCATTAGCAGTGACATCTTTTGGATATCTTCGTCAAAAGTTGGGGGTTATATCTTCTTTT
Source organism: Picea engelmannii (assembly GCA_009831015.1). Taxonomy (NCBI): domain Eukaryota; kingdom Viridiplantae; phylum Streptophyta; class Pinopsida; order Pinales; family Pinaceae; genus Picea; species Picea engelmannii. The sequence continues at coordinate 688,860 of ML778951.1, forward strand.
GTCTAAGCTGCTCATAGTTGACAGGGGGAGTATGTACTGCAACAACTCAGAGGGAGCATGTTTCTTCTTTGACATTGATGTCAAAGGGGGAGAAAGTGTACTAGTAAGGATGCTACAGTGGTATGGTTGGGTGTCCAGGAAGAGTAGTGTTTAAGTTCTTCAAGGTTGCCATCAATGCCAAAGGGGGATATTGTTGGCATATTTCTTATGGACATAAGGAAGAGTACTTGTTTTTCATTGATGGAAAGATCATCCCGATGATGACGAACAAGAGAAAGTGGTAAGACCAGCAACGCAACGATGATGGCATGGCAAGATCAGAAGCGTAAGATCAGGAGGAGGAGTAATAGTGATTGTTGGATCATCCATCCCTAATTCCCAATGGCCGTCAGATCTAAATTAAGACAGGAGGAGCATGCAGAAGAGCAGAACAAATCTCAAGTGTCAAATATGAGCACGAATACTGACGATCGTTGGATCCAGAAGAAGGAGCATGATATTTAAGTACAAGATGAAGCGGGCTTACAAAGTCCTGAAAGAAGGAGGATCGTTGATCCAAGAAGGACACATGGCGAAAGATCAGGGAATGCCAAAGGATTTGTTTCGGTATTTCACAGATTGGGAAATCGAAAAGGAAGAGGTGCTCTAACCCCTCAAACTTGCAATATGAGAAATCGCGATAAACAATCCTGATCGTTGGATGCAGTCTACACGCAGTGAGAGGTCAAATTTTTGTTGACTGGAAAGTCAAAGGAAGGAGGAACTCTATCCTTTGAAATTGTGAAACGCGAAACCACAATTCAATCTGATTCGTTGATCAAGGGAGAGCATGGGCCATTGATCTGGATCAATTTCAGAGTTTCGGATATCGGGAGTTGGAGGAGTCAGGGAGACTCACGGAAAAATCATGAAGCACCTTTTGACACAGCCTATGGTTACCACCAGTGGTCACGTGAGGGGAAGAAGCTAGCAATGCTAAGCTCCATTTCAGAGTTTCGGTGATCACGACAGGGAGAGTTGAGACGCCTCATCACAGGATTCCCAAAATTGTGAGTCGTGAAAGCACTTTATGGATAAGTGCTTGGTCACAGCCATGGGCACATGAAGGAAGGAGCTTGCAAGTTGCAAGGCTCCATTTCTTGATCGGGAGTTGGAAGAGTCAAAGTGACTCACAACAAAATTTGCGAAATGCGAAATTGCATAGCGCCTGTTGGTGTAGCTGGTGGTCATCACCAGTGGTCACAAAAAGGGAAGGTACTAATTGCTAAGCCCTATTTTCGGAGATCGCGACATGGAAAGTCGAGAAGCCTCACCATAAGATATCCAAAATGCGAAATGTGAAATCACTTTCTGATTAGCTTGTGGTCACAACCAGTGGGCATATGGGATAAACGCAATATCCTATGGATTTAATCCAATGGTGTTGGTTAATTGGAATTTGATTGAAGGGCTATTGTCTCACCTCACAGTTAATTATTCAGTTAGCAAAACTGAATCATATTTCTTGGAAGTTTGGTGATTCAGTTGCTGAGGTGTTTTTATTGGAGATTCGAGGTGTAATTGATTTTGTAGGAGAGCATAAGAGTGACATGGAGCGACTGTGTAAGGTTGGTTTTTCTGACTAAAAAATGAGTTGAGTTGTAGAAAGGAAAAATTAGAGTATGCGCAGTGTGAAGAAAACTCAGAGATGAGGAACAGAAGCTGAACAGAACAGAAAAGGTGAAGAGAGTAGAATGTGCACATATCAAAGAGCATGAGAAGGACAGAGAAAGAAAAGATAGAAAGAGACAACAAGTCAAACCAGGTATGAACAAAGTAGAAGAATAGTGTAGTAGAGAAGAATTGCAAAACAGTGAAGAAGTGGTAAGAATTGATATATCTGTATTGTTGGTTATTCAGTCATTTATATAAAATCAGGGAGGTAGGGTGGTGCTAGGGAGGATTGTGGTCCTTTGATATTCAAGTTGGTGCTTGAATATTGGAATTTGTATCTTCCATCTAGTTGTGGCTAGAAAAATAGTGTGGCAGGGTGGTGCTGGGGGAAAACACAGAGTTTTCTGTATGCAAGTTGGTTCTTGTATAAGTCCAGTTGGTGATGGGACATTTAGGGAGTTGATGATTCCTTCTAGTGGGTGATAGAGAAACCATAGAGTTGGTGCTCTCAACAAGTTGGTACTTGTATAAGTGGAAGTAGGTGCTTCCATCCAGCTGGTGCTGGAACACTCAGGGAGTTGATGCTTCCTTCTAGTGGGTGCTAGAGAAACCAGATATTTGGTGCTCTCAACAAGTTGGAGCTTGTAAAATAGAGGTAGTAGCCTCACTTTGAGTTGGTGCTCAAACATAGATGATGTACAGAGCTTAAAAGACTGCCTATCATTCGAAGAAGAAGAGGTTTTATCCCTTTATGAGTTTCCTCATGAAAATCTGTCTCTGTGTATATCTTATGTGTGACTGTTGTTCATTATTCATGTTGTTCACATGTTATATAATATTGATGGTCACTTGGAAGAGATTAAAAATTGTTTGAATAGTTAACAATTGATTCACCCCCCCCTCTCAATTGTCTTAGTATTTTCAACACACTGATGTATTGGATATCAGAATTTTGTTGAAATTGTGAAGTCTTAAAGCCCGAGGGCCTAGTATCATCAGGGACTAGGGGCCTAATAGCCCAGTACCTCAGTGGTCCCAATATTCGGGAAACGTGAAACCAGATCAACAACCAAGATTAAATTTGAGATGGATTAGATGATGGTTGAGAATTGAAGTCATGTTGCATTGTAACTGGACCACGTGTCATAAGAAGATTTGATCATGTAAGTACCATTATATTGGATATCGGACGAGTAAAGGTGGATGATTGAAGGATCAAGGGTCCAAAATCCTGAGGGCCTAATAGGCCCAGTGGCCCCGATATTCGAGGAATGAGATCAATGGTCAAGATCAAATTGAGGAACTAGACCAGACAACTCATGAGTTTCAAACTCATGTTCTATGTTTTTTTGGGTGGAGAAAAGATCAACGGTCATGATTTTTTCAAGGATAAGATATGATAGTGGAAGAGTGATGTAATCTATTGTGCAGGTTTTGAGAAGATCGTGCATGAAACCATGGGGTTTTGTGATAGCTTCAAACTATTTTTGAAATACGATTTAATGGAGAAATGAAGGAATATGGAGCCGACCTGTTTGAGAATGATTTATTTTTGCATGTGGACAAATTCATGGAAGTATAGAACGTATAAATAACTATTCCTAAATCAAGTTCAAAGGTGGAAGTGTGAGAGGAAGTTGTCGATGTGAAGAGAGAAAATGTAAAGTGAAGAGATGTAGATGTGAAGGTGAGTAAGTGTGAGGAAGCTAAGGTTGTAAGGTCCAAAGATGAAAGATAATGAAAGAGAGGAATATGCAAATGTCTAAGAGTTGTTGGGAGGTGTAAGGAAAAAAGGAACTTCCAAAACTATGCAGATTATGAACTTTCGAACCCTTGCGCCTCAACTCTAGGTGTTGTTTAATTTATGTTTGTGGTTAGAGTTCCTTACGCAACTTACGGGTGCAATAGTTCACCTTGCACCTTCACTTATGTGGTCATCTGACGGATTAAAAAACTTCACTTGCATCATTAATGTAATAATGAATGATGAATTAACAACTTTTATTACGCCATGAAATTATTAACAAATGATAGTTGTAGACTTCAAACTGCTTGCACAAAATGAAAATGATTTGATATATGATGAGCTCTGCGAATGTTTCCTCGTACGCCATGTTGATTGATGTCTTGGAATGATGGATCGATGTGTCGTTGATGTTTCCTTGACTATGATGTTTAAATTCCTAGCGCAACTAAAAAAAAAAATTGACTTGTTGTACGTCGCTTGATGTCATAATGACGGTGTCGTTACATATGGTATCAGAGCGGGTTCAACCCTGCGACTATGGATAGCCACACCTTCCACTAAATTAAGAGTTTGATTAATACTTAGAGCTAATTGAACTGTTAACCTCTCCTTGCAGTAATCCTGGTTAGAGGACATCGCAAAGATTCACAACGTGGCACTAGGAAGGGAGATGTGATGCCTTTAGAAGCACCCACACCCTAGGATTCTAAACCCCAAGGGGGAAGAACAAGTCCTTGGGTAGGATTCAATTGTTGTAAGGGATGTGGATGGTCTGAAAAGGTCCTTTTGGGGATGTCGGAGGCCTTGATTAACCATCAACACTGATATGGGGCCAGGGCGCTTGTGCGCCCGAGGGTCTACAACACACCCCAGCCAGACTGGTAACGTTCACGGAAAAATCGAGAGGCTTAATTTCATGAGTCCACGAGTACCATAGACGGCTCAGCCGCTAAGGCATGATTGGAAATAAAGGTGATGTGCTTCTCACTTTGCGGTTACAACCTCTAGCACGAAGGTCCACAGGGCGGTCTTCAGCTAAAGGGGAGCACTCTTCTATGGTGGAAGACGCTCCTACCTCAGTTAAACATGGTTGTTGAAGCCATGTTAGGGGAACAACTCTAGGAACGGGTCTGGGAAAAGTAATTTTTAGAGGAATTCATTGAGCGCCAGCTTGATGAGTTCGGTGCCTTATGATAGGGTGGTCGTATGGAGTCAGAATATGAGACCATATTTATGGAGATACTTCGGTATGGCCCGCAGCTAAACACGAAGAAGTTGGAGATCAACATGTGCATGACCAACCTTAACTCCAGCTTTCGTGTGAGTTTAAGGATCTAAAGACCTCAAACATTGCACGATGTAGTCTAGAAGGCCTTCTAACTGAGAAGGACTTGATGGTGGGAGTCAGGGCATGACTCCTACAAGACTGTCCGGTTGATGATAGGTTCCTCGGTAGAGGGATACCTACAGGGGACCACTGCATTTGTGGAAATACTTCTAGCAACCGTTGTTTAGGATTATCAGTAGAACATACCAAGATCTTAGGCTGGTGGGCCAACAACTTCTATTTCCGGGCTAGGAGTATTGGACCGGAGGTGGGCGATGGACATGTGGAGAGTCACCTTATCAGTAAGAATATCTGGTTGAAAGGGCCAGAGCGATCGAGTCAACATGACACACTACCGTGGCAGAGATGGGAAAGGCCCACATGATTCATGACCATGGTAAATAATTGCAAGGCCAAGCACCGGTCCACTGTGCTTGAGCCATTAGGTTCCATTGCCAAATGAACTTTTAGTATTTGTTATACCCTGGTGCTATGGAGATATCTAATTCTAGTATCGTGCTAAATGGATTTAGGTGAAGGAATTCGAGAGGACGAGTTCAGATTCGTCGATATGGAGTACCAACTTGATGGTTGGAGGAAGGGGTATGAATTGTCACTTTAACCTAGGGATAGTGTAACGAAGTCTGATCTATGTTACTATGTTAAGATCTTATGACGACATGATCAGTATGGACTAGTGGGAATCGAATGATGAAATACTCAATGGTAAGATGAGGTGATTGAGTTGGACCGACGATGAAGGACATATAAGTGTGATTATAGGAAGAAAACGAGGAGTACCCTAAGGTTCATTTCTTCCCTACAGCTACAAGAAGAACACTCACAAGGATGCAAGTCATATGCATACTTAGCGTCGAATGTTAGGGGCGTGGCAGAAGGATTAGAATACCTTCTAGTAGTATGAGATTTTGCGGACGTGATTCCCAGAAGAATTACTAGGTGTGTTGCTCGAAGCCAAGATGGAAGTTACCATCGACCTAAAACTTGGAACTGAACTAATGGAAAGAAACCCTTATCCGATGTCGACCCCTGAGTTACAGGAGTTGAAAGTGAAACTGAAGGAGTTGTTGGACCTAGGAATGATACATCCAAGTGTATCGCCTTGGGGCGCTCCTGTTAATTTCATACGAAAGAAGGATGGGTCATGGAGACTCTGCTTGACAAAATTTTGATATTCTCAGATGACAAAAGATCAGGACAAAATTTTACGCTTGGTACTAAGGTGTTGCGAGAGAACAAATTACGGGAAGCAGTTGCAATGCTATAGAGGATTCATTGCTTAGGGCATGTTATCTCCGACGAAGGCATTGTTGTGGATCCAATGAAGGTAGAGGCTATTATGGAGTGGCATGCACTGACGAATATCCCAGAAGTGTGTAGCTTCATGGGTCTAGCGGGATATTATCGACAGTTCATCAAGGTTTCTTCAAAGATAGAAAATTCGATTATGGAATTGCAGAAGAAGAACAAAAAGTTTTTGTGGACCGAGAAATGCACGGAAGCATTTCGAAGGCTCAAGGAGTTGTCGATGAAAATGCCAATACTAAAATTCCCTGGCGTGGACGAGGGATTCTTGGCATGCCCTGACGCATCCAAGGAATTCTTAGACGAAGTCTAAGGCAAGACGGTTGAGTGATCACTTACATATCGAGGAAGTTAAGGAAGCATGAGGAGAACTATGCAACGCACGATTTGGAGTTGTTAGCGATTGTGTATGCCTTGAGAGTGTGGAGACACTACCAGATTGGATGGAAATTCGAAATAAAAATGGACCAATGTGGTTTACAACACCTTTTTACTCAAAATGACTTGAACATGCGGCAAGGGCATTAGTCAAAATTACTTATCGATTACGATTTGAGATTTCCTACTTAAAAGGAACAGTGAATAGAGTGGCAGATGCTTTGAGTTGGAGACTGTGCATATTTTCAGTGATACCTCTTCAAATGAATCTATGTGAAAAGATTCTAACTATAACACGACGCTGGTTGGTATAAAGAGGGTAAGGAATTTTTCGGGCAAGACACCTTGATGGAACCAAAATTGAGGGATATAATGTGGACAAAAATGGATCCTTGAGTTAAAATAACTAGATTTACATATGACCCAATGACGAATTGAGAAGTTTTGATCTTATGCGAAGATCATAGAGCAGTGTACATGGCTCATCCAAGAGTCATGAAGATGAGGACCGACCTTAAGCCATTATTCTTCTGGAAGGGATAAGGGTGGACATCGTCAACTGCATGGTGAGATGTCTAGAAGGTTGGTAGGTGAACACTGAACATAGAAATCTAGCAGGATTTCTACGGCCACACGCCACTCCAGAGTCGACATGGGAGGTCATTTTGATAGACTTCATTGTTTAATTGTTACTGATGGCAAGGAGGCACGACCCGGTTGTTGTGATAGTTGACACTCTGATGAAGAGTTCACGTTTTTTCCAAGTCCATACGACGCATTAGGCACCAAGTATGGCTAGATTTTATATCAAGCAAGATGTTGATACTTCCATATGTACCAAAGGAATCATATCCAATAAGGGATTGAATGTTTGAAAAATGATTTTGGACGAGTTTCCCAAGAGGCCTTGGGAACACCACTGAAATTTAGTACAACATGTCCTTGAGATAGATAGGTTGACCGAAGGAACGAACCAATTTGGGAATTTTGTGTTGTTTATATGTGTGTTGGACCAACATAAACATTGGGAATAGTTCTGGTTGATGGTCGAGTTTGCATTCAACAATAGCCATCAAAGCACCATTAATATGGTGCCATTAAGTTTCTTTATGGGCGACCATGTCGAACGCCTTTGAGTTGGGGTTGACTTGAGGATGGGGTCCTGGTAGGACTAGAAGGGATCCAAGAATTGAAATAACACTTACAAATGATACAAAAGGGGATGGACGAAGCCATAAGGGTTTTTCGATGTGCTTCGCATCGACCATAATTATGAAGGGCCTAATGGCTAGTCGTGCCTCATTCTTTGAGGTGTTGCACGATGTTTTTTTTTGTGTCCATGGGCGAATTTAGTTCAATGATCCTACGCATGAGATTGATTGAGTTATTGTTGGATGTTGGGCAGGGTGCACTCATGGTGGAACCAATCTTCTTTCTGGACCATCATATTTGACAACTACGACGTCAAATTGTCGATCAGGTCAAGGTCTAGTAGGAAAATTATAGTCCACACTCAACTACCTGGGAGGACGCATATGACATGCATCATCAGGTTCCCTTTGTTGATAGCTAGACATTTGGATATTGTCATATACTTTATTTTTTCATTTGTGTACTCTGAAACTTTGGGACGAAGTTTAAACCAAGAGGGGGTGTATGTAACATCCCACTCTTGTGCCCACCCATTGTGACTTATTATTATGGAAACTTTTGTGCAAGTGATTTGGTTATCTATATGGTTGAGTGATTTGATTATGGAGCATGATGATGTTTGTGGATTTGATGATATGTTAATTTATGATATTTATGTCGTCAAGTGCTATTAACTATTTTCCTGAGTGTGCAGGTATCTGGACATTTGAGGATGTCGATGGCATCGATGGATCTCCTTGGACTCCAGATCGAGTCAGGGAGTGGGAGGTTATGGTTTGAATGTTTTGATATTTCATATGTGACATATGACTAGATATTATGATGTTGATTGTTATCATTGACACGTTTCGTTGATGCATGCAAGCTGACAATAGCTTTCTAGCCAGACTCACATTAAGAGTAAAGGGGTCACACATGACAACCAAAGATATTGAGGGAGAGGTGTGGCAACAACCCTGCCACAACCTACTATCACTCCCGTCATGTCTCGAACTGTAGGTTAATGATTACCTAGTTCAAGGGAGCCATGATATCGTGATGGAAGACATCGTAAGTCGCTCACGATGATTCTAAGGGGCACACAATAAGGCAGGTTCATTATTCCTTAGAGGCACTTAGTCTCCCACAATATCACCTAACGGAGTATTGACTCCAGGGGTTTGACATCTACCAAATTCAGTCAAGAGTTGAGTGGCACCCTTGGAGAATGCAGTGTGTCTTGAAGGGCACGTCACACAAATAAAATAGAAAGAGGTGAGTGGCACCCTTGGAGCACGCAGTGCGTCCTGAAGGGCACATTGTGATTTTAATTAGGGCAAGTTAATAAACCTAGTGCCTAGAAAAATATGGCTATGTAGGACCTGGTCATCCTTAAAATGAATGATGTGATGAGTAAAGTTTAATAACAAATTTTCCCTTAAGAACTGTCGCCAAGCCTAGTGAATTTAAAACCTAGGTCTAAGTAGAACCTCTTAACAAAAAAAAACTAATTCGACCTATAAAAAGAAGGGGGTAAAGAAAATTCAAGCTTTATTAATTAAAGTAAAATTTTTAATGAAGGTTTAATTATTAAGAGGGGGTAAATGGTTGTTTTTCTAAACTTTCTAATTCTAAACTTAGTTAAAAAGGGGGAAACTTAAAGAAGAAGGGGAATGCCTAACTTAGTAAGGAATCTAGCCTTTGGAACTTTCTATTTATGAACTCAACTAGGATTTAAGTAAGATGTAAGTCATTTAAGAATTGTAAGGGAATAAAGGGACACCGAGGAGCATTTTTAGGAATACTTTTAGGTGGGTGAGGGAAATAGACAAATTTAATTAATTAATAAATTAATTTTCTGGTGCAAATAGGGGATTGGGTGACATGTGTACGAGGGAGGTTTGTCTTAATTAAATTTAATAAAGATGAATCTAATGAGGGTTTTAGAAACTAATCACTAAGAAAACTCTATAAAAAGGATGGCGGAGGAGGAGTATGCATCACAACTAGCTTGTGTAAGGTTACATTGTCTAGCTTAGTAATTAAGTCATGGCATCACTAATGATGGATAGTTTCTTTTGTACACTGAATTGGATTATCGATGAGTGACAGTAATAAATTGAATGCACACACCAAGTTAAATGAATGACGCCTTTGCGCCCGAGCTTAAAATGATGCATGTTGAATTTATGGTTTATTCTTCCTAGCACCGTACATGTTGATGATGAGATGAATTAGAAGTTGATTTTATCGTCTGTGTAATTTATAGTGTAAGTAAATGATGCTAGACCCTAGATGCTTCGCACGCAACAAAACCATGATGTAAAGACTGATAATAGAGGCTTTAGACTACTTGCACATGATAAAGTTAATATGTTGCGAATGAATGTCAAACTTTAGATCTTGCGCCATGATACCCTTGCGCCTCAACTCTAGGCGTTGTTTAATTTATGTTTTTCATTAGAGTTCCTTACGCAACTTATGGGTGTAGTAGTTCACCTTGCACCTTCACTTATGTGGTCATATGATGGATTAACAACCTTCGCTTGCATCATTAATGTAATAACGAATGATGAATTAACAACTTTTGTTGCACCATGAAATTATTAACAAATGATAGTTGTAGACTTCAAACTTCTTGGGCAAAGTGAAAATGATTTGATATATGATGAGCTCTACGAATGTTTTCTCATACTCCATTTTGATTAATGTCTAGGAATGATGGATCGATGTGTCATTGATGTTGCCTTGATTATGATGTTTAAATTCCTAGCGCAACTAAAAAATAATAATTGACCTATTGTATGTCGCTTGATATCGTAACGACGGGGTCGTTACAACAAAATCTATCTAGAGATATACAAACCTGCCACAAAACAATGGGAGAACATCTAATACATCATGGCCTCTGTACCAAAGAATCAACATAATGCAAAAGAGGGCAACTAATGTGTTTCCCATCACTGGTAATGTGTGTTATGGTCATCACTAACAGTGAAAGGAACCTAACCTCCTCTGCACTGAAAGAAGTGATCTGTAGTTTTTCTAGCCCTAAAATTCCCTACCTATCCATACATGGCATTGGCCTTTATACTTGCACAATTTTCCAAATTACTGCTGAGGATCTCTGTTTAAAAAACCATTTTTTGGAGCATGTATGTGCCCTACTGCACTACTGCCCACATACATACGCTATTTGCATACTATAAAACCCATGTACATACACTAACTGCACACTAACCAACCCATGTTTACCTCCAAAAGTTGCAAAAAATAAAAAGTTGTAAGGAATTCAGCAGAGTTTACGGGTTATTGAGGGTTTCCTAACCAATTCACCCACTGTAGCCCGTCCCCAAACCAAATAACTATTCTTTTGTCATATAAAATAAGATCTTGGGGTTCCATTCCAACATCAAGCATGAGAACAGAGAAACTCTGTCAAAATCCCTTCCCCCTCTTATTCCAAGTATTGCAACCCTTTCTGAGATTTGGCCTCAACATTCCCTCTCTAGCCCTTTCTCTTATACAATCCCTTCCCTTTCCCTAAAGTGATCAATTGATTGTGATAGAAGGCTTTGGGATGATGCAATTGGAGAAACATTAAGAGGAGCCTAGACCTAGTTCGCGGAGCGTCAACTGTTGAAGGTTGTAATATTTTAATCTTCAGTTTAAATAAAAGAATCATGTTCTTGTCCCAATATATTGCGTCTTGATATCTTCATTGATTAATGTATCTACATTTATGTCTGAACGCTAACATGGATAATTGTAGGTTCTATCTGTGTAGTATTGTATGCCTAAGTGTTCTTGTAGGTCATCTTTGGGAGGAGACCCGCAACCAAGGAAGCTACAAAGTTGAAGGAAGTCTACATTGGACGTTAGGAAAACAAGTACACTTACTAATCTTCCTTCTTTTATTTTGTCTCTTTATTCAGATAGTTTGGGGTAGTTTAGAAATAGGATTTTATTTTAAGTGAGATCAGTGTTTTACCTATATTTTGACCCGGTATAGTAATAGGGGGATTTCCCCCACTAGTAGAATTGACGACTCCACTGGGGAGTTTCTCTAGGGTCTTAGGGGGAGATCTTGGTTAGATTTTTTTTTCAGTTTCTTTCTGATTTTCTGAGTATTCTGAGTCAAGTTGGGTCTCTAGTCACATTCAAGGTGCCTACCAACTTCCCTTACCCAAGTTGTCTATCCAAAAATTTTCTTTTTTTGAAAATTTACAGAGGTGTATGCGTCATGGTCTCTATACAACACGCGTACATATGCGTTCTGCATTATATACATATTGCATACATACGTAGGTTGGTCGTGCACAACACACATCTCTATTTTTTTGGATAATTTTTTCAAAAGATTTTCCTTTTCCTCCAGAAAACTTGTGGTTCCGAGGTTTTCCTAAGTTCCAGAAGCCTCTGTTGTTTGGGGTTTAGACAATTTGCAGGCTGAGATTGTTTATGAAATAAAAAAATAAATCCTCTTGTCTCTCTATGTTTCCTGGCTTTTTTGGATTATTTTTAGCCATGAATCGTGTATTCTGCAGTTTCTTTTAGCATCTTTTGTTAGTTCTGCTTTGATTGGAAGAAAATAAAAAATAAAATAAAAACCTAGTTTTTTAGGTCTCTTTCTTTCTTTGCATTTGCTTTGCATCGTTATTTGAAAAAGAAAAAGAAATTAGCATAGTGTTGTATTTTCTTCTCATCTTGAAAGCATTTCAAAATAAAAAATAAGAAAGAAAATCCTTTCATTTGCTCTTTTGTTTCACTTGAAATTTGCATTGTGCATTTTGCATTTGAAGGAGAAAAGATTGCATTTTTATGTTTGAAGGCTTGTTCATGCATTCTCTTTCTTGAAAACTCTTTTTCATTTGAAGGATTAGTGTAAAGTCTTATTTTCTAGTGTTCTAATAATTTTCATTTTTACAAGAGTCTAAAACAACATAAGTTGCACTTCTGTTCCTTGAGTAAGAAAATCCCCTAAAACAAACGTCCTAATCTAAAATATATTAGTAAAAAATTTTCTAGGGTTCACCAATATCTTAGGCTAGGGCCTTGGATTAGGTGTGAAGAGGTAAACACTCCAAGTCCAACCAAAACTTAACTAAGGTGTCTGTGCTAGGGTGTGAAAAATACACTTTATAATTACTCAATCTAGGAAGCTCCTCTCACGTAGGAGTCAAACACGAGGCCGCATAGAGGACGGTGATGGAGATATCCACTCCTGATCCCGACAAAGCGTTTGGTAGAGTGTGTACTGGGGGTGAATCCTGTAGCATTACTGGCCCAACTTGTGTTAGACCTCTGAGACACTTGGATCCATCCTGGGTATTCTAAGAGTGATTATGGCCCTATTGCGTTGGCCTCAGGAGGATCTTCGGGCTTAGTTACCCTACCCATACACTCGCTCGTCTCTCAACTGTACTATTGGGATAAATATATGCACTATTAATTCCCACATTTAATTACCAACCGGGGCTCATAAGCTTCGAGGTGTAGGTGCAGGGAACACAATATCAAAGCCTAGTCTAGCCTAATCTAAAGCTGACAAAACAATCTTCAAACCCACACTGCAACAAATTAACACTAAGGATTCATCATTGGGACGTAGGAATAACTTAGTTCTATAAAGTATTAGATCACAGTGTTTGAGACACTCGGGGTGATATTCGTGTGATTAATATTGAGTAACTTACTTAAGTCTTCTGTCCTTTGATGATTATTTCCTATAGTGGATCCACACTTAAATGCAATAAAAGAAACAAGCAAATGGAAATGAAATTCTCGATAGAAACTAAACTATGGGAAAGCCAAATCACAATGAAAGAAAACTAATAATGACCAATAAGAGAAATTAATCTAAAATTGGATCTCAAGAACAATTCTTCAAATGGTTACAAGTGTCAACAAAAATAAGAGTGCTCTATAGAAAATGCATGAAAGAAGAATGGACATCTACTTAATGACAATGTTGGACAATGAGAAATGCACTCTTTTATGTTCACTCAAATTGTGGATTTGACAATTTCTGATAAACAGTAAAAGAAATCAGAGTGTAAGAAGATGGTGCAATGGTATTAGAACAATTTCTTGTATATTGTTTTATTGGATTTCCAAGCATAATTTTACAAATGAATGTCAATGAATGGGATGGTAATGAGACACTTCAATATCCAATGGTGGAATGAGAAAACAATGTTAAATGAAATTATAGAAACAAAACACTAATACACCAACTGAAGAATCATTCCTAAGTATGTGCTAATATGTATATGCTAACTTGAAACTGAACATGCAGCTCTACAAAAATTGAATCCAAATCAACAAGATAACAACTAAACTAGAAATAAAATTTATACAAAAATAAACACAAGCAATCTGATCTATGAAAGTAAAATAGGGTAGCAGGGTATTACTTAGAATGGGGGGCCCTTCCCATGTTGAGAAACCCTTCTTAAAATAAAATCAACTCAAGTGAAGAAGATGCATAGTGAATCGACAACAGTCAATTCTCCATTTTGATCAAAAACTCAGTTTTTACATGGCAATTATCTCCTTAAAGCTTCCTCACAAGAACAAACCTCTTACTTAAAAAAAAATCATGAAACTAATGTCCCTTTCTCATAACCCTATGAAGCTTATTTATACATGAAAAATCATTGAGGATTGGATGGGACCAAATCCCAATGCTCAGATTTCAAATTTACAATTTTAGATAAAATCCTAAAAGATATGGGTTTTATTGCAATTTGGGCAACTTTGAGTTAGGGATCCACCCATATCTTCCAAACCAATTCTAATTTTTAAAAATTTCCCATGATGTACTCACTTTTCCATAATTTAGACAAAACCCATATCTTCGAATTTCTGGATATTATACCATATGCACCGGATGACATATGGTACTGGATGGTTTCTAGAACATTATAATACTGGATGTGTTGAATTTCAAGTACTATATGATATGGAGTGTGAGTACCAGATGACATGGAGTGTGGGTACCAGATGACATGGAGTGTGAATACTGAATGACTTGTAGAACCTTCTGGTACCGGATGACTTGGAGTACCAGATGAGCGTAGTATTGGTATCAGACGAACTGAGTAATGGATGACATGGATTATGGGTATCGGATGACATGGAGTGTGGGTACAGGATGACTATGAAAGTACCGGTTGACTGTAGAACCTTCTAGTACCGGATGACTTGGAGTACCAGATGAGCGCAATATTGGTACCGGACGAGCTAAGTACTTGATGACATGGAGTGTGGGTACTAGATGACATGGAGTATGAGTACCATATGACATGGATTATGGGTACTGGATGAATGTGCATGTATTGGTTGACTGTAGAACCTTCTGGTACCGGATGACTTGGAGTACCAGATGAGCATAGTATTGGTACCGGACGAGTTGGTATTGGATGACATGGAGTACCGAATGAGCACAATATTGGTACCAGACGAGCTGGTACTAGATGACATGGAGTGTGGGTACTGGATGACTTTGCAAGTATCGGTTGACTGTAGAAACGTATGGTATCGAATGACTTGGAGTATTAGATGACCTGCAATGTAGGTACCGAAACAGGAACAATACAGGTACTGGAACATGGACAGTGCATATACCAGAACCTGAACAGTACAAAACATGTTTCTTGGACATAGAAACAGAGGATTAAACCATCATTGACAAAACTATTATATAATCACCCTTTTAATCATTAAAAATATGGAAAATTATGTATTAACCACATAGGATGAATAACAAAAGATAATGGAGGTTTATGGTGTAATTAGCGATATATTATTGACTAAATGCAGGGAGAAGGTGTAATGATGAGTGTATTTGTATGGCGTAAATTATGAAAAAATTGGATCTCAACATGTACCCCCATGGTTGTTGATTACAGGTTGGTGGCCTAGTTTCCATAATATAGTTTGACACACAGGTGGCTGTGAGGGGTGTATCGAGGTACCTGAGGCAGACTCTGTATTCTTTGGGCGACACTCGAAGGGACCATCAATCAAAGGTCCGGATAACTTCTTCTCCTGGCCAATTGTTTCCTTTGTGAATGCTTTAGATGATCAGGACTTTATCTCCCTGGGTCGGAAGCATTCAGAAGGGTAGTTTGTTTGGTTTGTATCTTTTTAGGATTTTCTTCTTAGTGGTGTTCTCTGTGCTCCATAGTTTTCCATAGCAAGTTAGCTAGTCATTGATTTAGGTCTCAGACCTAAGGTGGTAGACCGTCCACTCTGTTAGTCGTGAGGACTTTTTGGTCTTCCTCTTAGAAACGTGGACCTGCCTCTTTATAGGCATTGTTTTTTTTTATTCCACTGGTTCGTCGGAGTCATTATGTGAGACTTTTACAGACTCGAACGATCCCACAAGGGAAGAACCTGTGCATAATATCTTTGTGGATAAATTTTTTGACGATATCAACCAAGAAAACCCTTCGCAAGGGGATTCTTTTTCTTTTCCTCTCTTCGAAAAAGTTGGTGTCCCTTTGATGGCCACTTTGTACATTCTTGGGTTGAATGTGGGAATACTGGTTTGGTTGGGTACCATTCCAAATGTCTTGAATTCTCTTCACACTTCTTAGCTAAGTAACTTATGTCATAGGCATCATGTTGATGTTCATTTATCAACAAAGTCTTCTCCTCCTCCTTCTACCTCCTCTGGTGAAAGTACAACTACTAGTAATCAGAAGTATAAATGAAATAGAAAGAGGAAGAATAAGAAGAAGAAATCACCAACCTCTACTAGTCATGTTGGAGATAGGTCAATGTGGGCACAGGGGAAGACCCAGGGTTCAACGCTTCAATAATGCACCAACAAAACCCTAACTACCGACACTTTCGGTAACACTTGCGAAGCATATGCAGTCTCACCCGAGGTAGAGGAAGGGGTGTTGTAGGACTCAGGTGTCTACAGGCAAGCTGGGACACAGATATTTGATTACAACACTTAGCAGAGTGCTTAGACAACTTAATGCATTATTTCATGAGTCTCATTCACATCATAGATTAAACCCTTATTACAGATCAACGCAGTAACAATAAAGATCAAACACTTTCAATCACTTAGCACATATCATTATCTCATGTCTAACATTCATTTATCTTTAATACCATTAATCACTAAGAAACAACATTAGATGCATTCATCATACATTATAACAACTTCACTAAGCAGATAAACAACATAATTCACATCACAAAAAGCACATCAAGACACAGGATATACGTGGTTCACCCTAGTGTGGGGCTACATCCACCAACTTCTTCTTCTTATTTATTATTCTTCAATATTCTTACATTTAGTCACTCCTGTGCAGAAATCCACAGAGCCAAACTCCGCAAAGGAAATGAGATCTACGCGCTGTGCACCCGATCCTCCTTCCCAAAATTAGGTCTAGGCACATAGCCTCACTCTACACAGTCTGTTTTCACAAAGAAACTTACAACTTCTTGCACTAAGCCAACATTAACACTTACAACATATTGTGCACATAGCCAACCCCACTTCTTACATCGCTTAGATACTGATTTATACATTTACAAAAAGGCCTAATCATGGGTAAACCCATGGTCCAACATCCCTTAACCCATTACATAAACCCTAGTAAACCCTTTGCTAGGTCCACAAGACCACAAAACAAGTGAGATCTCGCGATCTCAACTCTTCTTGGGTGCTCCATCTTCGACCAGCCTGTCAAAGTCCCAAAAGTGGTCTAACACCACCAATGTTTCCTCAAAACTTGGTCAAGGGCCAATAGTCGACAACCTCTACAAGTCATGTTGAGGACCATCACCCAGCCTCTGCAAGTCATGTTGGGGGAAAAATTCCAGTCATTACTAGTCATACTGGTGATAGGTTTGTAGCCTCTATGAGTCATGTTATTGACCAATCACTAACCTATGCAAGTCATGTTGGAGATGTGAAACCAACCACTGCAATTCATGTTGAGGGCACGAGTCTCTTGAATGCGAGTCATACGAGTGATATGTCAAAAAATTTTACTAGTAATGTTGGGGACAAGAAACCAACCACTGCTAGTCATGCTGAGGGAATTGATTATGTTGAGAAACCCAGACAGATAGGACGTAAGCCTAAGTTCCCTTGTAAGATTTGCAAGGGAGATCACCTTACTCATTTATGCCCTAGCCTTCCAGAGGCACGAATATTGTGGTCCTTATCTTTAATCTCTTCTAATTCTGAGTCTTCTAAGGTTTCCTCATAGCCTATTTATCCAGTGGTTGAGAAAGTGGTCATGCCGATGCAATCTTCGGCTGATACCACTCCTGTTTTGGGGGGTGATGCGCCTTTAGACAATGTTGTCTCGTAGCCTATTCAACCAATGGTTGAGAAAGTGGTCATGTCGATGCAATCTTTAATTGATCCCACTCCTCTTTTGGGGGGGGATGCACCTTTAGATAATGTTGTCTCGCATCCTATTCAGTGAGTGGTTGAGGAAGTGGTTGTGTCGATGCAATCTTCGTCTGATCCCACTCTTCTCTTGGAGAGCATTGAGTCTACCAAAGTGGTCACATCGATGCAATTTTATGATGATCCTACTCTTCTCTTGGGGAGTGATGTGTCTAGCAACTATGTTTTTAACATTTCCATTTCATTACTTTCAGAACATTAGGGAATTTCGCTCACTTGGAGAACACCCCCTCCAAGTCCTAGGATGGTTTCCTTTGATTGGAATGACCTTGTTGAGCCTTGCCTTCCTTCTTCTACACCTTTTCAAATAAGGGTTGAAGTTAATTCAAAACACATTTACCGATGTATTGTAGATGAAGGAGCCTCCACAAGTATTTTATCCTCCTTGACTTGGAAAGCTTTGGGTTTTCCTGAGATTGTGACTACTTCGCATGAGTTGTTGGCTTTTGATAGATGTTTTAGTAAATATTTGGGGATTATTCCTCACTTTACTATTTCATTAGTTGGGAATATTTTCCTTGTCGATGTTATAGTGGTGCAAGGCCCGTTATATTTCAATATGCTTCTTGGGAGTGATTTTGTATATGCTATGAACGTTGTGGTGTCTACGCTCTTCCGAGTGATGTATTTCCCTCACATTGGAAGCATTGTCACTATTGACCAGTTGGCATATGTTAATCACCATCTTAATTTGGTATTAGTTCAGGATACCCTTTTATATGTTCCTAGTGTTCATGTAGAATCTTCCCTACCACGGATAAATTATGAGACTCTTGGTCAGATCCTAGCAGTGGGCTCTACCTAAACTACTACCACGCATGAGTCGTAAGGATGTGCATTAACTTGTACATATTGTACAGTCTAGGTTTGTTGTTTTCAAGTTTTGTATTCAATAGCACCTCTTATTTTCTGAAGTTTCTATCTATATTGGATCTATTGACTTCTGGATGAGTGTTATTGGCCTTATATGTAGGATCTTGGAGATGCTTTTTTTCTTTAACATTTGTCCATCGTATCGATCCGTTCTGAAAGGTATTGACCTCAAAACTAGCATATAGGTTAGGTTTTTCCTTACTTGCATTTTTGCATTATCCATTTCCTATTTAATTTAGCCTTAGGATTGACCCATTGAATTGTGACACTAACCTTCCTTGCTGATAAGTATGTCGCAATTTATGTGGTAGAGCCTTCCTTCCATGAGGCATCCTAGTTAGAGCCTTGTTTTCCATTTGGTGCCCATGCTGAAGTTCTTCATAGTCATGGGAGTCCTTGTTAGTCCCTCTATGATTACATATTGAAGCCTCATTCTTTTTTCTAATCATCATTCTTGGCCTTACCCACAGGGACTCCCTTATGAGTACGATTTGTTCTCTTTCAAGCTTGCTTTAAATTTTGAAAGAAACATCCAACGAAACTGTATTTATTCTTTTCTATCTCGTCTGGATTACTTGAGAAAAATAGCCCCACTGGAATCATCTTTAATCCCTCTTCAAACTCTATAAAATTGAAAATATTGTCGAGTGATCTTGTTTCCCTTCATGCTCACCAAACTCAAATTTGAAGGCACATTTGTCCGACGGTAGTTTACCTCTTTTTCGGTCTGGATGGCTAATTTTACAAATAAAGGTATTCTCTAGGAACTTCGGTTCATTAGAAGAGTATTCTCAGGCGTACGTTTAACCCTTTTTCGAGCCCAAGCGACTAAATTTTCGAAAAAGAGACACTCTCCTTGGTTTTGGTTTATCTCTTTTTCAGGCCTTGGATATTACTTATGAAAAAGGAACCCCCTTGAAGTCCATAGTTAAGCTCTTTTTAGACTCCCTAAATATGAAAATATTGTCAAGTGACCTTATTCCTTTCACACTCGTCAATTGGGCCAGAATGAACATATATTCGGCATGAGTTTAACCCCTTTTCCAGCCAATAAATTATTTTGGAAAAAGGTACACCTCAAGAGATTTGTCTCGTCGAGAGAGTTCTCCTCAGTTATATTTTATACTTTTTTGAGCTAAGGAGACTAAACCTAGAAAAATGTTGTGAGTCCATAGTTAATCTCTTTTTAGACTCCTTAAAATTTAAAAGATCGTTGAGTGATATTGTGTTAATCACACTCATTAAAATGGTATTGAAGAGACGTATTTTCGGTATAAGTTTAACCCTTTTTCGAACCAACTAGGCTAATTGAAAAAACTGAACTCTTTGGAGTATTCTTTAACATTTTTTCAGACTCTCTAAATGTGAAAAAACCACCGAGCTTACCTTCTTTGGGCTTGTAAACATTCACATGGAAGGATTCTTGTTGTGTCATGCTTAATCGCATTACGGGTCTCATCATTGCATCTTTGACATAATGTCATCTCCATGTTGCTCTCAAATGAACCTTTAAAGCATTTTTTATACGCAATCCTTGCAACACTTTTTTCCTCTATGATCCAACACCTTGACCCATGGAGGAATTTTCCCCGAGTGTCCTTATCCTCCACATGTCTCCTTGCCTTGAGCATCAATATGTTCCATGCGCTTGGAACCAATTTTATTTCTCGCGACACTCATTCCTAATTTGTAACATAACATTCTTTTATTATTTCTGAAGCTCGTTAAAAAATTGAAAAAGACAAAAAAATCAAATGTTCCAAAAAGAAGGGACGAGAAATAAACATTCTTTTTTCGACAGCAAGATAGTCACCCTTGAACGAAGCACATCCTTCCATTTTTTCACCAAGCATTGGGATCTAGTATGACCTTAGGAAGGTGTTGTCTCTACATATAGCTGTGTCTTCCTCTGTTTGGTTACTCTTCCAAACATATGGAGAGTTTGTGGTGCCTCCTGCATCAAAACATTATGTCAATATTACGCTGCATGAATCTGATCATGTTTCATGATTTTGTCCAAGGGAATTTTTATCCAACCTGAGTCAACCATTTTGTATTTCATCTCTTGAAATTCATGAGTCGTCCATCCTGTGAGTCCAATCAGTTCGGATTCAAAATCGATGAAGTTTTGTGCATGATGATCAAGATCCTCTAATATTTCCCTGACAACATGTCGAAGACCTCAGGGTAGTGATTCCTACACTCCTATTGTAATCCTACATGAGAGGTTGAAGATATTGAAGTTGTTGCTTGAACTATGATGTCTTCATCTCTAGCCACATGCATCAATACTTCTTGACAATGCATATTATATTGTACTTGAATATCATCGAATGATTTTGAGATGTAGATATCTTGTGTATTGCTCACATATACACTTTATATAGATATTTCTATGACATGGATCTGCAGCAGTGTACTTGATTGGTAGCCATGACCTCACACATTAGGGGGTATCTATTATATCCCTAAAATTCCCTACCTATGCATACATGGCATTGGCCTTTCTACTTGCACAATTTTCCAAATTACTGCTGAGGATCTCTCTTTAAAAAACAATTTTTTGGAGCATGTACGTTCCCTGCTGCACTACTACCCACGTACATACGCTAGTTGCATACTAGACAACCCATGTACATACGCTAGTTGCACACTAAACAACCTGCGTTTACCTCCAAAAGTTGCAAGGAATTCAATGGAGTTTATGGGTTATTGATGGTTTCCCAACCAATTCACTCGTTGTATCCCATCCCCGAACCGAATAACTATCCTTTTTTCATATAAAAGGAGGTATTGGGGTCCCATTCCAACATCAAGCATGAGAACAAAGAAACTCTACCAAAATCCTTTCCCCCTGTTATTGCAGGTATTGCATCCCTTTCTGAGATTTGGCCTCAACATTCCCTCTCTATCCCTTTCTCCTATACAAACCCTTCCCTTACCCTAAAGTGATAAATTGATTGTGAGATAAGGCTTTGGGATGATGAACTTGGAGAAATATTAAGAGGAGCTTGGACCTGGTTCATGGAGCATCAGTCATTGAAGGTTGTAATATTTTAATCTTTAGTTTGAATAAAAGAATCCTTTTTATGTCCCAATATATTGCGTCTTGATATCTTCATTGTTTAATGTATCTACGTTTATATTTGAATGCTAACATGGATAATTAGAGGTTGTATCTTTGTATTATTATATGCCTAAGTGTTCTTGGAGGTCATCTTTGGGAGGAGACCTGCATCCAAGGAAGATACAACATTGAAGGAAGTCTACATCAAATGTTAGGACCATGGGTACACTTACTAATCTTCCTTCATCTCTTTTGTCTCTTTATTCAGATAGTTTGTGGTATTTTAGAAATAGGATTTTATTTTAAGGGAGATCATTGCTTTGCCTATATTTTGACCCGATATAGTAATAGGGGGATTTCCCCCACTAGCAGTAGTTCTCCACCAGACACCTGAAAATTAGTTGGGGAATGTACATCAACCCCAATATATCATTTAGGGTACATGAGATGATTCTCTTCTGCGACACCTATTGGGACATATAGGAACCGGGGAAAATCCTCCCCTCTCCTGGATAGCTCAATGATAAAATAAATATCCTCCTCAGTGGGATGGTACCACTGATTAGGACCCACATAGAAAGCTTGTTGATGGACATCCCATCGATAGATCAGGTGCATCAACAAGCCAGAGTGCCCCTTCAGAGATGTAACCTCCTCATAGTACTTAAGGAGGCCTACACTCCTCAAGAGAACATGAGTCATTGCAGTAATAGGGAGAGGGTACAAATCCTTCTCCCTCTCCCTCCCCTCTCATTCCCGTACAACATTTTATAGGTACACCCTCTTCTCATGTTGATGTTGCTCTCTCTGCTAGCATCTTTGCATGATTAAAATATGAAATACATTAGCCCCACTCATACATAAAACATAAAAAAAAATCTACTAAATGGTAAATTTATCTATAAATATGGAAAAATAATTTTCTTCAAAAAATAAGTTAATTGCATTACCAGAGTGCCCAAAACATAGTCATGCACCATAGGCGGTGCATATATATTGTGAGCACCTTCCACGGTGCATCAGTGTAAAGTAACGCACCGAACAAAATATGTTCTACTATGTTATGTGGTGTGTTGTAAAACAATATTGCACCGAGGTGCTACACTACAACACATACCCATTGATGTGTTACATTTATCCTATGCACCGCTTAAACCAAAAAACAAATTAAAATCTTAACTTATGTAAACAAGTTTTTAGAAATTATCAAAAAAGAGGTGTGTATACGTTCACTACATGCATCACACTTTTTGCGGTGTGTTCCGGACATTACTATCACACTATGTATGGTGCCACCAAAACATTTATGGGGTGCACTTCAACACAATGTTAAATTTCTCAGTGGTGTGTTTGGTAAACATGAACGATCCCGTGTGCACCTTTACCAATGCATTCCATAAAAAAATATCTGATAAGGGTGGTTTTCCATGTACTTTAATGATCTGGTGCATTATCTGTACTTTGATGGACCGCCTACCAGCTATATACTTTTCTTCAATGCACCGTTAAATAGATGTGTGGGCGCGTTTATGTTTACCAACGCACTACCAAGAAAGGTAACAAGGTACGCAGTGCACCGTGTAAATTTACATATCACACCATAGGTGGTGCGAGCCAAGCGCTTCGAACGCACCGTGCATTTTTTTTTTTTTAACACTTAAAATTTCACTCATTTTTAAATTTTAATTCGGTGAAAACTGAAATTATGAAGAAACAAGGACATTACCTGGAAATGTTTTCATCGGGGAGGCATGGTTGCGACATACTGAAAAAATCCAAATTTTCCCACCCTTTGGAAAAATTTGAAATTCACACACCTAGCAACAGACAAAAGGAAGGCAGGCAAGGAAAGCACTGACGACATGGAACTTCAAATAGGAAAAGGTTGTGTCGGTTCTTTTGAGCTCTACAACACTAAAAATGGTAAAAATGTTTTTTACCGTCGGAAACGTTTTTTATAAAACCCTGTTCTGGTGTGCCCGCTGACCAACCACACCAGGGAATACATATTTGTTGAGTGCACTAGTTATATACTTTTTAAAAACATCCCTAGCATGGTGAATGTGTTTTTGGACACGCGTGCACACCAGTGCGTTTACTACTACATAACGCAACACCGTACATTTTTTGAAAAAATGCAATGGTGCGAAATTTTTTGTTTAAGCATGACACGGTGCGGTATAATAATGGACGTCTCGGGGCAACCGGTTTTACATAACACACTACATAAATTTGGAAATTAACCCTAACACGGTGCTCCATATTGGAGCACTAGTGCGCATGATACAATGGAGTGCACCAGAATATATTTTTTGACACTATCCTACATTGGTGCGTAATTTTTTTTTATTTAACCATATAATGGTGCACTCTACTAATAGCGTGTCGGTGCTTCCAGTGTTAAGTTGTGCACCAAATTATTTTTAAAGAATGTTATTACGGTGCAGCTATTGATGTAACACATCGATATTTATTTATTCTTTAAAATTTATCGGAGTATTTATTTTCACATAAAATAATATATTAATCTTATATTATCTTAAAATAGTATAGTCATCATAATCACAAACAATTGTGAATTAGCAATTAATATAGATTATAAATTGCCAATAATATAACTTACAAGTTTTCTAGACTGAGTATGTTGTAGACTCAAAGATTTGGTGAGTGCCCAACTATATTATATACGAAAAATTATTATGTATTAGGATTTTGAGAGATGTTTATGATCATTGATGGCAAGATCAAGGTTATGATCATTGACGACAAGATCAAGGTTATGATCATTGGCGAGATCAAGGCTATGATCATTGATGGTGAGATCAAGGTTATGATCATCGACGAGATAACCATACTTTAGACCCAATTATTTATAGCTGAAATGACTATACTTTAGACTCAAGTCATTATAGCTGAAATGTCTATACTTTAGACTCAAGTCTTTATAGTTGAAATGCCTATACTTTAGACTCAAGTATTTACAACTGAAATGAAAACAAAAAATTTCCCATAAATGCCCAAGAAACAAATCCCTCTCCCTCGCCTCCCAATCCCATAAAACATTGTACAGGTCAACCCTCTACTGCTTCTCTCTCCACTGACATCTCTGCATGATTAATATTATGGCTGGTAATTTTTTTAATTTAACAATTGATTGGTACGTCTTCATTTAATTAGCGTGCCAGATTATATTTTTTTTCGAAAACCTTACTACGGTGCACCATTGTTTGGGAGAAAACATCTACACCGGTGCACTTGTTTAAGTTGTGCACTGTCGTATATAAAATTTTAAAAATACCCCTGCAACAATGCACAATTTTTTAGAGAAACTTTGTGCACCAATGTGTCATTATTTCCATAGCGCACCGAAGTATAATTTTTTTTAAATAATCCTACTATAGTGCATTAGTTTTGTGGGAACTGGTGTGTTTGGTATATAACTAGAACTGGGGAATTATTTATTAATAAACACACCATCGAAGGAATATGAAATGACTAATTTCCCTTGATAGAAGGTGAAAATTAACCACAAAAATATAACAGTAAAATAATTTCTTTTAAAATTTTTGAAAATAACCACATATCCTATCTTATTTAATGGTACATACAGTTAATTAATAGATCAAATGACTCATTAATACCAACTTGTGTAAGTGTCCAGTTCAAAGAGCATGTAAAGTTAAAACGTTCATGTTGTGTAGGCCCTGGCCGAGATGAGTCAGTGGTAACGTCTTTGTCGGATTTGATAGAAATGCCAACATTATCTCATAAAAAAATATAGTTTCTTATTTATAACTAATAAACAACCCTTTAAGTATCAAGGAACGTGGATTTGAGTAAGTGCATTCCTCTTCAATGGCGGTTGAAGCTAGCATTATTGTAAGATTGTACGAAAAATTTGCTAGTGCTTGGTGAATGAAAATAAAATCCGATCACCTCTCAATGAAAACAAAATTCCCTCTCCCTCTCCCTTTCCCTTGCCTCTCAATCCCATAAAATATTGTACAGGTCAACCCTCTGCTGCTATTGTTTCTCTCTCTGCTGACATCTCTATATGATGAAGATTACGGCCAATAATTTTTTTTTATTTAACACTTGTATGGTACGTTAAATAATTAATTGTACCAATGCATCTTTATTTACTGAGTGCATCGATTTATATTTTTTTCAAAAATCTATCCATGGTGTGGCATTGTTTAGGAGCAACTATCTATCTCGGTGCACTTATTTAAGTAGTGCACCGTCGTATATAAAATTAAAAAAATAACCCTGCAACTGTGCGCCTCGATGCATCATTATTTATGTAGTGCACCAGATACTATTTTTTTATTTTAAATAACCCTCCTACGGTGCGCTATTTTTTATGGCACCGATTCACCTATTTTATAAAATTCACTGGTGTGTTATGTACTTATAAAATCACTGGCGTAAAACATCTTCTAAAACCTATGCTTGCTTGCCTCCACTAGTATCATCCACTATAAACGGATTTTTGGGCTATTTTTATAGGGGAGTCTGCAAAAACCTCTGCTAGAGGGTCTTTTCCTTGTAGTGATATTTTGTAAAAAAATTGTTTTGTAGTTTTCTCCCATTTGGGTTTCTATGTTAAATATCAATGTAATGTGGATTGTATAGTTTTATGTTTATCATTAACTACTATAATAAGTAAAGTAATACATTGATAATTATTGTAAGAAAAGAAAAACAAACTTATATTGATTCACCTCCCTCTCAATATAAATAGGTGTGCCAAGAATTAGTATCAGATCAAGTTCCTTCAGGAATAGTATAACCACTAAAAGGTGAATCCCTACAACACACATGGATAAATAGGAAGGTTTTTTTGGAAACAAAGATCCATTATTTAATGGATCCAATTATGCATTATGTAGCATAAGAATGAAAAATGATTTGATGGAACTTGGGTTTGATGTTTGGAATGAAATTGATCTAGGTGGATATCGGTGGCCACCCACCTATTCCAACTAGCTCACATATAGATGTCATCTTGACAGTTTCAGTTTTCATCTTGGCAGTTTTTTTCTAGCTTTTCAGGTCCTAAAATTCCAGGGCTATTTTGAGGCCCTAAATAGATTTTTTGGGCCCGCCATAGATACACTATAGACAAAGTCAAAGTGTGACAATATAATGTGTAGTCCTCGGATAGATCTTTCCAATGGGCTATCATGCCCCTAAAACAAAGATCGTATGCAAAAGTTACGATCTCGTGAAGTTGATGTACCAACTTACCCCAATGGGGCCCACACGACTTTTGACGCTTCATCTCCCAGGGTTAGTTTTTTGGATGTCTAGGGTTTTGAAATTCATGTTTGATGTACAAAGTCCTTTGGAGCCTGTTGATCACTCAACACACCCTAAAATCCTTATCAAGTTTTGTCACTTTTGGGTACCACTTGTTCTCTTCACTGTGTGACTCGATTTCACTTTGGGAAATGGTTTACCTTTGTTTTTTTTTCATGTCTCTTATCACCTAGTCAGGTTTGTTTAAATTGGTGAAACCTCATGTATAAAAATACCTTGACACCCGAATTAAGAATCGACAGTTGAATACTGCACCTAACGCGCTTAGGTTCAGCGTCGGAAAAAATTCAGGCAAGTAAAGGAACTACAAAAAAACAACAATCATCGAGCACTAATCCTCATTAGCATCAGTAGAAGGAGGATTTGATTTGCATAAGTTATTCACATAAAGGTGCAAGAGATAGTCGATCCCCTTCGACACCGAAAAAATACAAGAAGGACAGATGTTAACAAAGGACATAAAGAAATCATTGATAGTTGATGTCCGATATGCTTTATCGGGATCAGGGAAATCTAGGAAGGTTACAACAATCATTTTGACCATGATAAAATTATCATCAATCACCGATCCCCAATCTGTTTTCGACATCGAGAATTTTTTGAGAGAGCTTATCCGAGAGCACTTGGGTAAGTTTATCGTTGATCAACGATCCTTGACACTTTTCGGAGTCGACAAGGTAGGATTGGGTTTTAGAACATAAGGATGTGTTCAATTTTTTCAGTTTGTTAACCGTAATTTATATACGCATCCAATTTTCTTTCACAGTCTCTAAAATATGCTCTAGTTGTAGGAAATATGTCGTCGAGAAAGCCTACCATCAGATTCTCTCCAAGGGTGCCCAAGCTAAAGGAAACTGAAATAGGTGAAGTTTCTTCTCCAGGGATCACGAGGCAATTGGAGTACGCTCCTAGAGAGGAGCCTATCATCAAAACATCAACAAAGAAAGATTTTTCCCAGCCACCGACCTTCAGTGATACCGAAGCAAGCATCGGATCCAAAGAAATGCTCCCACAGTGGGGGGATCTCTTTAATAGAATTATCCAAGAAGATTACCCAAAATATATCCCACACAATGAACCAGACGTGAGGGCTCTCGATGACTAGGTTTTATCGAACATCTGATGGTCGTATCTACACATGGTGGCAAGAAGAACCTCGTTTTTCCCCTGCATAGAGTTTCTAAAATGGCTCATTGACCATACATTTGGGAAGAAATTCTTGATCAACGATGAGAATGGTGGATGCGTTGGATTTTTCCTCCCAAAAAAAGTCCAGAAATACTACAAGCTCAAGGACTGAGAGGAGCGGCTCAACACGAACTTTGTGGTGAAGTTCTATGAATTCCATGACACCAGCTAGATGATGACCTCATGGTGGAAGGAGGACATGAAGTTCACTAACTGTAGCAATGGCTGGTATGGAACAATCAACCTAAGGGAGCCATACATACATTTGATGGTGCTCATCTACTGATTATATGGAGAAAAGGACTGCTCCAAGTTTTCAGAAGCATGGATGCCTTTGGCGTACACAATAGAGATCATCGGGAGAAGCTTCAACTGGGGAACGATGATCTCAAAAAATTTAAGCATCTATGTATAGTAGACTCAGACGTCGAAGGAAGGGGAGGCACCCACTTTCTAAATGGCCTCGTACTTGCTTGATGTCATGTGCGCAAGGAACATCTTCGCTGACATGAATCTAAGTTGGCATGTTGCGGAACTCCCGGTCCATATCTACTTAAACATACTATGGGAGAACATGCACAAAAAATATTATGCACTCATCTGTGATGAATTCATCACCCGCATTCATTTTATTATTTTTAAGAAGGAATGCCCAAGAATATCTGTGGAAACCAAGAAAATGATAGCAAAGGTAGGATATTGGTATTTAGACGAATTCTCAACCTACATTAGGGTGTTCGAGGCCACCAGAGCACCAGATATCCTACCCGCTCATGTCCTAGACCAGCTCGTTGTGGGAAACATCTGTTATCAGACCATCCTGCAGGGCTATAATGCCACATTGGTCAAATACAAGAAACAAGCTTCCATACCCTACGATTTTCATATAGGTTTCTATCTGGTGAAGGATACTGCTCAAGCCAAACAATCGGGTCAAGAGGCTCTTAAAGCCAGGGAAGAAATCAGATCATCAAAAACAACAGAGGCATAGAGAAGGGGATTTCTCTTGATAGAAGGGGCACAAAAAATCATTGATCGATTGCAAAATGACCCTGATATGATAGATATAATGAGGATCCCCTCTAATGACCCAGTCGAAAGATGAGGATAACCAAGTGGACCAGAGCCGATACAGCTTGAGGAAACCACCGGGTCAGAAAACCCTGAAGCTCCACCACCATAGGTCGGATCACCAGGGGAAATTTCACCTTGGCCCGAGATAGCGAGGACATTAGGGAAAACGAGTATACAAAACACCTTGTTCGATTAAATAACCATCTATAATGATGGGGAGAGTTTGTTGGAAGATTGGATTTTGTCATTGATATCAACCCTAGTCATTGGTTTTGGTCTCCAAGATTGATGAAGGTATTTGGACATGAAGGACAATGCACATGCAGATACAACATCCATGGATGGATAGTATACATCATGTTTATTTTGGTGGTAGGTGGCACGTCACGTGGATCTTCATGGTTTAGGAGAAATGAATTTTTGAAGATGACAAAGTGAATTGAATAAGAAATTACAGGTCGGCCCAGAAGATAATTAAAGAAAAGAATTACAAAATAAGAAAGTGTCAGGTCGATCCTAATGTTAAAAGGAGGTGACATAAAGGGTATAAATACATCTTATTAAACATTCATTTTTCAATACACACAATTTTTTTAATGAACAAGGATATATAAGTCAAATTTCATAGGAAATATGAAGTAAAGAAGGCCGAATTTCAAGGGAGGATGAAGTCTTTTGGTGATGTGTTCTAAGGTATGTTGTTTACAAGTCATCTTACCATTTTCAATATAAATTTCTTTGTAGAACGATTCAGATGGTGAAAATTTTATGTTATTGAGAAGACATATCTAGGTACCTATGGTAAAAATTGCATTTCTTTATTCGTTATAATTTTGGAGATACACTCTGTGGAAGATACAGGTTTTGACTAGTCATGAAGCTAGTCATAAATAGGTGTTCCAAGTAAAACAATCATAACATCTTCATAGAGAATCCAAATGAAGTGAGACAAATTGCATTGGAAATATTATGGGCTTTAGTTTCTTGTGTACGAATTTATGAATTGTATGCTAAATATTGAGCGTGGGGCATGTTGTACAAGTTCTCTCTCTTGAATAAACCAAAATTGAATAAGGTCTACCATTTTCTCTATAACTCCTTTTCTGGGAGGATTTAAGGAGTGAAACTTGGAGGAGTTTCATAGGATACATTTAGTTATATTATCTATAGGATCAAAGTATTCTAAGAAAAGAAGAATTGCAGAAGGTGAATAAATCTCAGGAAGCATTATTAGGTTCTATGTGATGGTTGGTTGATGGTGATGATTTAATGTAAAGTTTTATTATCTCTCATATATTATTGTGTGAAAGGAAGGGGAAAGAATGGAGAGGTCAACCCTCTCTTGATATTGGAGGAGTGTATCTTCCTTTTGGAGTTTTATCCCTCCCTTTATATTTGGAAGTTGTAGTTACCTTTGGAAGTCATTACTTCCCTTGAACAATAACTATTGGTTATTTCTCATATATTGTGCATGGTGTAACTCTTCTACTATTGTTCATTTCTCATTAATTATAATTGAATATATAATCTAGTTGAAGTATAAGTTGAAAAAGTTTCCAAATTGTACTTGATACTGATTCACCCCCCTCTTAGTATCAACAATTGGTATTAGAGCAGGTTTCCTTCAGAACAGTTTAACCACTGGAAGGAAAATCTTGAGCACATATGGATGACCATGAGCACATTTCAAATGGGATTCAAATATTTGATGGAATAAATTATGTATACTGGAGTGATAGAGTGAAAACTTACCTAACAACTTTGGGAGTAGACATTTGGTACTTAGTTGTAAATGGCTATGTAATCCCAAATAATGCTCCAACCGATCCAAATGAGAAGAAGCTTATGAGTTGTAATTCAAAATCTAGACATGTTATTCTAGGAGCATTGGAACCAACAACTGCTAGCAAAGTGATGGGTTGCAGCACTGGTAAATAGATATGGGACAAACTCAAGAGTATCTATGAAGGTGATCCAAAATTTAAGCAGGTCAAGCTTCAAAGACATAGAGTAGAATTTGAAAATTTGAAGATGGATGAAAATGAAGATATTGCAACCTATTTTTTTCGAGTTGATGAAGTTGTTAATGCTATCATAGGATTAGGTGAAGAACTCAATGAATCCTTGCTTTTACAAAAAGTGTTGAGATCACTTCTCTTGAATTATGATGCTAAGGTCTACGCCATTGAAGAAACTAGCGACTTGACCAAAATGACAATGGATGAATTACATGGGTCTCTTATGAAATGAGAATAGGTACAGAAAGTGACCAGCCAAATAATGAAGTAGCCTTTAAGGACATAAAGAAGACAAAATACAAGGATAACGAACTTGATGAAGAAACAGAAAATTTCGTAAGAAGGTTCCATAAGGGAAGTGGAAGATACAAAGGTAAGTCTCCTCTCAAATGACTTAACTGTGGTAGAATAGGACATATTGTTGAAAACTGCTACTATAAAAAGAGAAGTCTCAACAATAAAAAGATCTTCTACTCCAAGAATGATGACATCTCCTCAAATGAGAGTGATGAAGAAGATAATGATGGAGGAGAATTCATCTTCATAACCCAAGAAACCTAGGATGATGATCACAAGAGTTCTAAAGAAGAAGAAATCATTTCTGAAGAAGATTCATATGAAGAAACCAACCTTGATTCCTTTTTGGGGATACAAAGACAATGCAGAGAGTGAACAAGAAGATGAGAATCTTGAAAAGTTGAAGCATGTTGAACTGAAAATGGAAATCTTAGAAACACAAACATAATACTAAAAGGTGAATGAGTAGTTGTGAATAATAGAATTACAAGCTTGAAAATACCATTGATATCTTGAAGGAACAATTAGAAGATTACGAGAAATGGAAAGCAGAATTAGATCACAAAAAAGGGGAGCTACTATTGACAATAGAAAAGTTGAAGAAGTTAAAAAAAAAACACTGAAAAATTAGATGAGATCCTTAGCAGTAAAAGATCTCCAAATGAAAATATAGGACTAGGATACAAGGACAATTTGAAGACAACAAAACAAGAGAATAAACATGAAAACGATGAAACCAATACTCCAGAACAAGTTGAACAACAAGATAGAAGACTGGAATTCAGAATGAATGAGACATCAAGAAGATCCTCTCCCATCAGGTATGAAATCAATCATTATGAATGAAACTATAGAAGAATAGATCGTGAACCCAGATGGACCACACCACAAAGAAGATCACTTACTCCCAGGCATCAAAATTTCTTTCTTGGACATTGTTATACTTGTGAAAATTTTGGACACAAGGAAATCAATTGTAGAATCAATGAAAGGAATAACTACGCAAGCTACATGAATGGTGTAAATAGTAGATATGGAAATGTTCGTAGACCTGTCAACATAAATTAAAATCCATTTGACCCATTAATGGATAAAAATATTGTATGTTACAAGTGCAATAATCTTGGTCACAAAGCACGAGATTATAGAGAGATGAAGGAAGATAATCATATGCTAAATGTCCCTATACCAACTACAACATGGAAAAGGAAAGAAATTC
The DNA here is from genome assembly GCA_009831015.1 of Picea engelmannii. Lineage (NCBI taxonomy): Eukaryota > Viridiplantae > Streptophyta > Pinopsida > Pinales > Pinaceae > Picea > Picea engelmannii. The sequence continues at coordinate 721,930 of ML778951.1, forward strand.
CACACAATGAAAACTGTCAAATAGCATTGGTCACTAAAGAATACAAAGAAGAAGATGAATGGTTCATAGACAGTGGGTGCTCATCTCATATGACCAGAGATCAAAGAAAAGTTTTCATCTTGAAGAAGAAGGGTGGAAATGTTGCATTTGGAGATGACTCATCTACAAAAATACTTGGAAAAGGAACTGTAAAGCTTTGAAGTGAAAATGTAAAAGCGGGAAAAGTCCTATTGGTTGAAGATCTGAAGCAAAATCTACTCAGTGTCAGCAAAATATGTGATCAAGGATACACTCTTATGTTTGACTCCCTAAAATGTAAAATCAGAGAAAATAACTTAGGAAGATTGGTTGTAGAAAAAGTCCCAAAGACAAAAAATAAGAATGAATTATTATTGAGTGCCACATGTTCAGAGGGAGCAACCCCAAAGAAGAAGGTGACCTTATTCCATTGAACTCACGGGTAGGAACCCCACCCTTTTCCATTGATGTCAAAGGGGAGTAGAAATTGGGATTATGATGATAGGGGGAGAGAGAGTGTTTCCATCAATGACAAAGGGGGAGATTGTTGGAAGATTGGTTGTTGTCATTGATGTCAACCCTAGTCATTGGTTTTGGACCCCAAGATTGATGAAGGTATTTGTACATGAAAGACAATGCACATGTAGATACAAAACCCATGGATGGATAATATACATCATGTTGTTTCTGGTGGTAGGTGGCACATCACGTGGATCCTCATGGTTGAGGAGAAATGAATTTTTGAAGATGACAAAGTGAATTGAATAAGGAATTAAAGGTCGACCCTGAAGATAATTAAAGAAAATAATTACAAAATAAGAAAGTGTCAGGTCGGCCCTAACGTTAAAAGGAAGTGACATGAAGGGAAAAAATACATCTCATTAAACATTCATCTTTTAATACACACAATTTTGTTAATGAAAAAGGATATATAAGTCAAATTTCAGAGGAAATATGAAGTAAAGAAGGCCGAATTTCAAGGGAGGATGAAGTCTTTTGGTGATGTGTTCTTAGGTATGTTATTTACAGGTCATCTTACCATTTTCTCTATAACTTTCTTTCTAGAACGATTCAGATGGTGAAAATTTTATGCTATTGAGAAGACATATCTAGGAACCTATGGTAAAAATTCCATCTCTTTATTCGCTATAATTTTGGAGATACACTCTGCGGAAGATAGGGTTTTTGACTAGTCCTGAAGCTAGTCATAAACATGTGTTTCGGGTAAAATAGTCATAACGTCTTCATAGAGAATCCAAATGAAGTGAGACAAATTGAATTGGAAAGAGTATGGGCTGTAGTCTCATGTGTACAAATTTCAGAATCTTATGTTAAATATTGAGCACGGGCATTTTGTACAAGTTTTCTCTCCTGAATAAACCAGAATTGAATAAGGTCTACCATTTTCTCTATAACTACTTTTCTGGGAGGATTCGAGTGAAACTTGGAGGAGTTTCATAGAATACATTGAGTTATATTATCTACATGATTAGAGTATTATAAGAAGTGAATAATTTTAGAAGTTGAATAAGTCTCAGGAAACATTATCAGGTTATATGTGATGGTTGGTTGATGGTGATGATTTAATGTAAAGTTTTATTATCTCTCATATATTCTTGGGTGGAAGGAAGGGGCAAGGATGGAGAGGTCAAACCTCTCTTGATATTGGAGGATTGTATCTTCCTTTTGTAGGTTTATCCCTCCCTTTATATTTGGAAGTTGTAGCTACCTTTGGAAGTCGTTACTTCTCTTGAACAATAACTATTGGTTATTTCTCATATATTGTGCATGGTGTATTGTGGTGTATTGGTGTAACTCTTCTGCTATTGTTCATTGCTCATTGGATATAATTAATTATATAATTTGGTTGAAGTATAAGTTGAAAAAGTTTCCAAATTATACTTGATATTTATTCACCCCCCTCTTAGTATCAATAGAGTTCAGGGGTGTCCCTGGTCACTCTGGTGCAAATTACAGAGGAGAAATAACCTGAGAGAGCATCCACCCCGGGTCTTGATGCTTCAATTAAGAGCCACCCACAGAACAAGAAAGAGGTAGAAATTGATTTGGACTCTGAGCCACTCGACATACCATCAAACCCAATGGACAACTCGAGGGATGAGCTAGGATCAGGAAAACAGGAAGAAGAAATCCCACAACAGAAAATCGACATTTCAACGAACGATTATCAAGTAAGTACCAAACCTGCCCCTAATCCCTCGATTTTGGTCGGTACCTTGCCAGTCGATGAACAACAACCATAGGTCGAACCATTAGAACACCTAGAAGAGGTTTAGGAACCCAGCCTTGAACAGATACAAACAGTCAGGAGCCTCGAAAACACTCTAACTTTGGGAGAACAACAAATCCTTGAACCGATTGATGAGGTCACCTATATACAAGCAATTTCCTATGAACGAAAGAGGAAATCCATCATGAATAGAACCACTAAGAAGACAAGGCTTGCATTGGATAGTTCGATCCTCATCACCACAGAAGAGAAATTGATCATCATAGAGCATGCCAAAACATTCGAGCTTATCGATGTAGGGATGGCAGTCACATATGCCTCCCTAGATAGAGAAAGGAAATATGAAGAGGATTTGGTCACTGCGCTAAAGGAGCTAGAACAAATGTGCCATTTTGTGAAATAATATCAGGACTCCACACATGCCATGGTATTTTTGAGAAGCGAATTACAAGATGCCTATAAGAAATTCACAAATGAATGACACCTTTTTACTGTGGGGATAGCCGACTTCCAAGAAGACACTCTTATGGTGCTAGCAACCTGCAAATATGTAGAAAGATGGTATGAGAATTCCCACCAAGCAGTGGAAATAATTGGTTACATCAGCGCAATTTAAAAGGGCTGAGACGCCGAAGAACATGGCATTCGGGTGTTGAGGGACAAAGGCTTATATCAGATAAGGAAAGAGACTGAATACTGGGTGAAAATGGCCCAACAAACTCAGGGGGAGATTCAAAAGAAATGGGTCAATTGTGAAAGAAGATGGGTCAATATTATTCAGGAGATGAAATACATCGGTCTCCCAGAATTCGACTCACCCGAGGACTTTGTCGACTTGCATGACATAGTCAAACAACATGAAGAACAAGACTCAACGTGGACTGCAGAGATATAAAAAGTGGCGAACATGGTTCCAGGAAAAGTACAATAGTTAATGGAGCACTCGATCAAGGCTCGAACAATATTACAGTGGTTAAGTGTCAAAATAGTCAAGTATCAGGCACAAGCAGCAGAAGTAAAGGAGATCCTTTCAGCCTCGATGGACCAACACAGATTCTCATATGCCAACACATGTGAGGAACCCTTTGTCAAATGGTCAGAGTATGAGAAGAGTCATCCACTTTAGGGAAACCATTCGATGACTCTTAGAAGACAGAGATATGGAGACACCATGTGGCGATGTTTTGTTTTACTTATCTTTCACTTTTAATAGTTATTTTTAGTTAATGATTTGTTATAAATAAGAGGATCGACATTTTAGAAATGGTCGATAATTTTTGAAAGACCCTCTTTTTTTGGAATTGTAAAGAACTATTTTGGAATGACCTTAATTGAGAAGTCATGTTTAGGATTGGAGACAAACTTCTCTTTCTCATCAAAGGCATGTGTGATTGGATTTGAGGAGGAACTACTTCCGACTTTGTTTCATGAATGGATGTTGTAGCGAGTAAGAGTTTCTGAATCTATTGATAAGTTAGTTTATTCAATATTTTTATAATTCTTGTCTCTAATGGTGGAAAGAAAATCATGGTGATAATGTGTGATTAGTGATTAGAGCTAAGGAAACTAATTTTCTTGCCATCATTTTATTGCATGTATGTTTTCTTTCGATAATTGTATCTCAGTCAATAATTAAATACCATCAAGTTGATGTATTAGTACTAGGATTGTCACAGGTGAAAAAATCTTTGTCTGCATGCTTGAGCATGAGGGTTATCCCAAGATCAATCTCCTTCAGTAGTTAAGATTCCCCTTTTTACCAGCTGGTTTATACCAGCACACATATTTTTACCAACCCCACCCAATAGAAGAAAATAAAAAAAGAGAACATTTAAAACAAATAAGGAACTTTCATAAGAAGACGTCTTGTCAATCACTACTTAAAGCCCATTGATTATTTGGCTGGATCGACAGATCTGGAGAACCATTCCATTATCAAACGCTGCAAAATCTAATTTGGCCTTGGTGGCGGGTTTGGTTCCTACTGTTGAGTTAAAGGGATTCAGGATGCCTCAAAAAAGCCTCATTGTACTCATCTTCTTGCAAATGAGTGCAACTGTCACATAACATAGTTACCAACTTAACGAGAACTCTACAGAGTTCTCATTTTTTTGGGGGTCAAGTTTTTTATCCTATTTTTAAAAATGGTGCTAGTGGTAGCAACAACCTCCCTTTTTAGATGGTTTTTCGATATTTTAAATTTTTCGATCCACAATGTTTCCACATTATTTTTTTAAATGCTTGCTTTTCATGTATTTTCAAATATTTTCTAATTTTTTTATTTTTATTTTTTATTCAACTATGTTTTTAGTAATTTTTCCATGCTCCTTTCAATCTTATAAATATTTTTTTCCATTTACTTTTTTGAAATTATGTTTTTTCATGTAATTTTGTCTCTTTAATTGATTTATTGTTCCATACTTTTAAAATGTAGTAAAAAACATCATTTTTAACATATTGTTCATGATTACTTCAATACATAGAAAATAATTGTACTAAAATAACACTATTTTTTAATATTTAGAAAACAAATATAATTAAAATTTATTTTGATAAATTAAAAACTTAAAAAACTAAGAAAAAAAAAACAATTAAAATTAATATAAAAATAAAAAAAAATTATATAAAAAATAAAATAAAGAAAAACTTAAAAAACCAAATAGAAAAAAAAAAACAATACAAAACAAAAAAAAATATTTATTAAAACTAAGAGAACATGAAAACAAAAAAATTAAATAAAGGTAAAAAATTAAATTTATGGCCAAAAACACTTAAAAAAAATTAAAAAACACAAAAACCAAAAAAATATATAAAAACTAAATTAAAAATCCTAAAATAATTTTTTTAATACAAAATTATTTAAAAAAAAAAACTAAAAAAAACTAATAAAAAACCCAAAATTATAAAAAAGATAATAAAAAAATTACATTAAAAATCTTTAAAAACTAATTTAAATATTATATTTTATAAAAAAAAAAATAAAAAAAAATAAAAATAGTTTATATATAATCTCTCTCTCTCTCTCTATATATATAGCTTATATAATATATATAAACACATATATATGGAAGTGAGATCGACGGGGCGATAGGCATCCCCAACCTCCACGGGTGCCCATAACTCCCATCACTCTCACTTATATATATATATATATATATATATATATATATATATATATATATATATATATATATTTTATAAAACTATTTTTAATTAATTTTTTTAATTTTTTTTTATAATAGTGGTCCACTTTTTAGAAACGATATTTGTCCCGGGTTGTAGGGCCCTTTTTTTGTACTTCCAAAGTGAGTAGGACTCTTTCATCTCTTCACAGGGGGCATGTTGTTATTCAAATATCTTAATATTTGCATTCTATAAAGTGTTTTATGCACTTTGAAATTAAAATTTAATAAATATTAGATTTTTTTGTAGACTACTTGGAATTTGAAATTAAAATTTCTAATTTAATTAAATTTCATTTTCCAAATTGAAATTTCTAATTTAATTAAAATTCACTTTGAAAATAAAATATGTTAAGCATGATAATAATTAATTTTTAAAATGTAGTTTTGGTGAAATGTTTTTTGATAAAAAATTGCATTTATTTATATATAATTTTATTTTAATAATTAGTTTTCTATAAATCTTACATTAAAAATTGTATATTGATAAAACATTTATATGTGAATTAATTGGTTTTGACTTTACTTTATTTTAATATTAAAATTTGTTAAGCATTTTAGTATCTGCTAAATATTTTTCTATATATTTTGTAATATTAAAATTTGTTAAGCATTTTAATATTTGTTGAATATTTTTCTATATATTTTGTATTTTTTTTTTATTTATGTTTATTTTAAAATTATAATTTATTAAACATTAGATTTTCTTTAGTTTAGGGTTTTTTTCCTTTTTTTAATTTTAGAATTTTTTAATATTTTGTTTTTTTTTTAATTTTTTTTTAGTATTTTCTAATTTTAGTTTTTTTAGTTTTTTTTTAGTTTCAAGTGTTTTTTATTTATTATTTTTTAAAAATATATACCATTTTTTAA
>ML778951.1:743342-772630 GCA_009831015.1 Picea engelmannii
GTATAATGGCCTAAAGCCGACATAATTAAAATAACATTACTAATCTAAATTACAACTAATGGCCTAAAGCTGACATAAATAAAATAGCATTACTAATCTAATATGCCCCAATTAAGGGGTAATGAGCCAACATTAGGGCTTAATAGGAAGTTACAACGGGTTTGTTGTAGGTTGTATCCCTTCATTTGCTGGATAATAATAAAGGAAGGACTTGAAAATTTATTTGGTGGACATAGCCCACACTGGGTGAACCATGTATATCTGTGTCTCTATTGTATTGTGTATATTTTGTATTTTATTTCCACATTTGTTTTATTTTATTGCTCCATGGTCCTGTTTTTGTAACACGTTGGAGGCTGAAATCCTCAGAGGAAGAAAGCTCAAAAGATATAGCGATAAATATTTAACAGAAAGGGAGAAATATGTTGAAGGTCATGAATTGACAGTTGAGATCTCTTCGGAGGAAGTCAGGGTCACTAACAACCGTTAGATCTAGGAGAGTTGCATGGAGGTTATCCTTGGATTCCTTCAGCACTCCAAGTATTCAAAGGTTTGAAAGTGTTTTGAGAGAGGGATTGTCGAAGTCCTGAAGCTGCAAAGTGAATACTAGTCGTCAGCATCGAGGAGGATACATGGCAGTAGATCCGAGAGTTTGCAGGGAAGAGATTCAAAGGATTTGCATGGAGAAAGGAGAAAACTTCACAAAGTTTCAAAGGACGATGTAGATATGAACCTTTGGATCCAGAGGAACACATGGCATAGATCTGCATGCTTCGTTGGAAAATAACTTCGGAGAAAAAAAGGTGAGGTGAAGCCAATATCACTGAAGTGCGAAGTAGCGAAGTCTATAGGGGCAGTCGACCCGAGGAGGACACGCATCAAAATATCAAAGAATTCAGAGAAAAGAGAGAGTATAAGGCAGAGCCATTGACCAAAAGTTGTCTGAAGTGAAAAAAATGTAAGAAGCTAAATCCTAGACGTCCATTGCATAGACACGTGGTGCCATCTCTATCACTTCGGCGATAGAGCACTTTGGGGGAAAATGAGGGGTGAAGTCCTGAAGTGTCGAAGTCCACCGAAACCATCCATTGGAAAAGGACGTGTGGCACTTGATTTGTAGCTTCATGTGGAAATTACTTTGGGGGGAGAAAATCTTTGGAGTGTTCAAAACTCTCGAACAACGAAGCTCCAAAGTAAATCGTAGTTGTTGGTTGTTGGAGGAGCGTTGGTCGTATATATGGTTTGAGTGGTTTTTTCTAGTTTGGGGTTCGACAGAATTGGAGTCAGGTGTGTCGAGAACACCTGAAGCCCGAAGTCCTGAATTATGGGGGGAATGAATATTTAAGCCCACGGTTTTTTACCATGGTCATGTGGAGGACTCTACGGGTACTCAGAAACTCCCGAAAAGGGAAATTTTCACCTGAAAATTAGGACTTTGACCTATGGAGAAGATAGAAGAGGTTGAACACGAACCTGAGTGTTGATTCAACTCCTGAAGTCGATTGATCCTAGACCAGGAGGTCGCGCAGCCCTAGGGGAGAGTAGGGGGTATGCATCAAAAATATAAAAGAAGGGTAAGAATGAAAAGAGAAGAAATTTATACATACAAAAGAAGAATCTATATACCAATGAAGACAACAACTCTTTTGATGATAGTGACAAAGAAAGAGAAGAGATTCTCTTCATGGGTCTAGAAATATAGAATGATGTTTTACGAAATGGAAATGCAGACTCAATAGAAGAATACAATCCTGAGATTGATGCATAAGTAGATCTTGAAGGAGAGATTATATGTGCTCTGAATGAAATAGAGAGACCAAGGAACAAGAAATGGATACAAAATGAGTAGCTGAAGAAGTGAAGAAAATAAATACTTGGTATAAAAGAAAGTTCTATTGAAACTGAAAAATCATCATCTTAAAAACTCAAGCAGAAGATGCAAAGAGAGTTGAAGAATTCTTAAGATCCCATCTAAAAGAAAAAGAAGATATATGCAATAGTCTAGAATCTGAAATAGTTTGTCTAAGAAGGAGTTGGAAAGATCGCATACCAACATGAAATTTGAAAAGAGCTCTACAACCTTGAATGAAACCCTAAATTGTCAAATATCACCATTTGAAAATACTGGTCTTGGTTACAGTGAAAAGAAAAAAGATGCTAATGAAGAATCCTCAACCTCTTGAAAACATTCAAATAAGAAAGGACCAAGAGTTATGCTGATATACTCAAAAACTCTATCAAGATTGAAGATAATAGGAAGGAATAATAATATGTTCCATAGAAGACAAATCTTCCTCACAAGGACTAAATTAGGAAGACTCTCCCATTAATATCGAATCACACAATCATGTATCAAAATTATTTCTTTGGCTATTTTTATTATTGCAATGGTTTTGGTCATAAAGAAATAGATTGTAGAACAAATATAAGAAGTGGTTACATGAGGGACAACAACAAAGACACCCATGGATTCTCAAGGAGAAATTACAACTCTTTTTCCCCTCTATTAAACTATAACATTATATGTTATAACTGCAATAATTATGGGCATATAGAAAAATTATGCAAAAGTGATGTAACGTCCCCCATCCCAATCGAGGGACATTACAACGTAGAATAACTCACAAATTAAAACTTTCATCTAATAAATCGATTTCCTATAGCTTTCATATATGAATCAAAACCATAAATAACTATTGTCTATTACCATTTATTTAATGCATTTACAAAAATCTAAAATAGACATGAAATGAAAATAAAAACTCATTTCAACAACATATAAATCATTCTCAGTTATAGAGTTAATGCACAACAAATAAAATCATAATACAACACAACAACAAGATAAAACACTTATCTTTAAAATAGACGTGCAACCAGCTGCTTGGAACAAACGTTCCACCCAAGCATAGATTCATTATTCCAAATCTCAACATCCATTCACCCTCGAGATGAGGCTAGTAATCCACAAAAGACGGTGGTCTACCACTTTCCACTCACAATTCATAAAAATAACAACCCACTGGTATCTTCCTACAACTATCTCGATTTTCCACCTGCTCTCTTCCTCTTGACCTATCCAACCCAAGGAATGTACCCCTTCGCTGATCTTAATTTGTCGAGCATCCCATTCATTTCTTGAGGTCTCTCTGGCACATGTATCTAGCAATCTCTCATATGGTAAGTCAAGGGAATTCACTGCTAGGAAAAACTACCGGCAATAACAACAAACACTTGTTGTTTTAGTGCAACTCACTCTTCCAGCCTGACAACCTTGTTCTTCAATATTCAGCTCCAAAACACTCTAGATATCCTCTGTCGTGCTCTATAATTTACCCTCAATGGTTGCACAAGATCCAAGATCTCTTTCTTTCTCTCTTCTTACTCCTCATGCACAAAACTCAATGTGTCAAAATTGTTGTAGCTACCCATACAAATTTACTCTCCTTTGGCTTACTTGGTTGAATCACACTCTTCCCCGGCTGATTGTACTCAACCCCCATGTGCACAATAACTTTGGGATGTGACCAATAACACCCACCCTCTTACATGTATTCAATGATTGACTTTGGGAACACTCAATCAGAAATTAGAAGGTTTATATACCAATAGAAAATTTAGGAAAATGGGTTGAATTAATATACATGGGTAATTCCCCATTGGGTCTGTCTTGGCCATTATCCTAGACACTGCCCCTTCTTGTGGATTAAGTAATACCCCATATTTTTCCATGTCCCCTTAGTAGTTGGCATCACATTTTATTATTAAAACATAGAAATTCAATTCACCTATTACATCACTTTGGTCATAGCCACACATTATATTTACACAAATATTAATTAAACTGGGGATTATAGTGGGGATGTTACATTCCCCCTCCCCTAAAATTGTGCATTGTCCTCGATGCACACTATGTTGATATGCATACATACACTAATTTACATAATAATGCTTTCAGAAAATAAAATTATGCACTTTCGCAACTCTAGCAGTAGTTCCAACCATTATCTCATGTTCCTCTCAACTCATTGACCCAAGGAATGCACCATTTGTTTATCAGGGCTAACCCAAGGGATGTACCATTTTCTTATCAGTATTAACCCAAGGAATGAGTCATTATTTTATTAGATTCCTCAGCGCAGTTGGATAGGACTTTGAGGTGTGGTTTTGTAACTCTAGCTTCTCAAAATGACGTCTTGAATTTTGTTTTCTTCAAAATTATAAAAACTTTGTGGGTATTCTTCCCTCATGTTTTCTTCATGCTCCCATGTAGCATCTTCAGGATCGTAGCAGGTCCATTAAACCTTTACCAACCCTATGGCCTTGTTCCTAGGCAATTTGACTTTTCGTTCCAGGATACATATTGGTACCACCTGGAAATCCCCATCGTGATCCACCTGGATCACGTTCCAATCAATTATGTGATTAGGGTCAGACACATATTTATTTAATAATGACACATGAATCACATTATGCAATATCATGGATGTAAAAAATGCTAGCATGTATGCAACTGGCCCTATCTTTTCTAATTTTTCAAAAGGTCCACAATACCTCACTGCCAAGTTTGGGAAACTCCCTAATCATAGAAAACTTATATTGACACATGTTCTCCCACTTTGAAATCTATAAACACTCTGTTCTTTTCTACACAATTTTTTTTCCCATCATGGGTAGCCTTTAAATTTTGATTTATGGTTTCCATCTTCTTTTCCATTTCCTTTAACAGATTTGGCTTGACAACTTCTATGTATGTTGAATTATCCCAATTCACTGGTGTGTTACACTTTATACCATACAAGGCTTCAAATGGACTCATTTTCAATGAGGCCTGGTGTTAGCACAAGAATTTGCAGCTAGAAGAGGCCTGCCTCTCCATAAGCAGCTTAAAAAACCTTTATAGGAAGAACAAAGAAACTACACTTCTCCTCATCTCCTTCAACAACCAACATCAAGGTCATAAATCCTTTCACAAGATCATCAACTCTTAAAGAGGCTTTTGAAGAACATTCCCTACCAAAAGTCTCTATCCTACAGAAGAAGAAAGATAAGGGCCAAGGCATTGGAAAGTTTGTGTCCCTTTTTGCAAAGATAAACAATTGATGAAACACTACCTTTGCCACCTATACAGGCTTATAAGTGCTTACTGTTCAGAGTTTTGGGTTTTTTACAAAGAATTAATCCCTTCGGCAATAATAAGTGAAAACATTCCGTAGCGCTATGGCGCTACATAATAGTCTACTTTTGATGTTCCACCGATTTGCTACCTACAATGTTGCTGAATCACCTAAAGCTAATGGTGTTGCTACTAATCAAGGTTGCTACCCATTCTTCACATGTCCAAGTGAAGGTTCTACGTATTTTGATGGCGCTACCTAAATTTTGACAGAACAAACAGCCGGGTGCTACCTAAATTTGCTATCGAAATTCTGGCAGAAATCGAATTGTGCAGAGTTTTACAAGGACGCTTCTACCAGTTTTGAGTGACTAACTTAAATATTGGATTTTGAACAATTGAGAAGGTATTTTTGAAAACTGGAGGCGATTTGTGTTCATCACATACCAAATAACAAAAACCTCTCTTAATTTTTCAAAATGTGTTATGGTTAGAGAGATATTTGACATAGAAGTGGTGCTACAGAATGTGTTGTTGAAACTTTGTTTTAAGACTTCTGAACTGGAATTTTTGACCAGTTGACTTCCAGAAGGATTTACGGGTGCACTAAGATGAATTTTCAAAATATGAAGGAGGTTATTGTCAATAATGGGCCCATGAACATTAACCTCTTTCATTTTTCACACAGGCATAACATATTGGGAGATTCAAGAGAATCTTTCAGCCCTATGTTTTTCAGTTTTCGTGATTTCCTATTTGCGACATTTTTTTTTACGCCTGTTGCGGCCAGCTGGAGATGAATTTAAAGAAACTGAGAGAGGTTTTTATTCATAACGGTTTTATATACAAAAATAGTTCTCATATTTTACACATCTATTATGGTTTGATAATTAAAAGTGGCGTTTGGAAGCCTAGTTTTCAGAATTTCACCTCCTGAAAAGCAGGAAATTAGTTAAAACGTATCATTTTATGTTTGTAGTTGTTTTTATTTTGGGAAAGGGTTTGGAGTTTGAATATGTGAGATGGAAAGGACCTATATGGCTATATATTCATTGTACAAGAGGGTAGGAGGGTTGGATTCATGAGCCAAGAGAGGCTTGAGAAAGTAGGAGCAGTTTTAGTTGCTCATTTGTAAGCCTGAGGACCTGCTTGTTATGAGATTTTCTGCCATTAAAGATTCATGAGAGTTGTTATCAGATTGTCTTATTTTTTTTCACGCTTATTTGTTATCTTATTGCTTGAGAATATTAGGTTTTGAGGATCATAGCTGCCATTGATTGATGGATTCATGAACAACAAAGGATCTGTTGTAGCTTTCCCATTAAATCAATGTTCATTGTTTAAGAAAATATTTATCTATTGTAGAAAGGATCTCTGTTAAATGGGTGTTCTTCCTTTTTTCATATTCACCATGCTTCTACTCATCATTATATATCTCTTTGTCTGATATAAAGTTTGATTGCCTTTGATCCGTAGGATGTTATGATTCCATGCCCAATGGAATGCCTTTGCAGACTTTTTGCTGCCCTCTCCCTTTATTTCTCATCTTGTTGATCCACCTATTCAAACCATTTTAATCCATTTACATTTCTATGTTACCAAGCTTACTCTCATTTGCAGTCTGGGAGTGACTCTTGGAATGATAACACCTGGTACCCATTATTGTACATAAATTCAACCAAATGGATATAATCCTCCCACTTTAATGGTTGATCCATCACATACATTCTAAGAATGTCCTCAATTATCATGTTATCCCTCTTTGTTTGTCCATATGACTCTAGATGATACGTCGTGCTAAGATTTAGATTTGTCCCAAATCCCTTGAAAGAAAAATTACAAAAATTTGAAGTAAAATTTTTATCTCTATCTAAAACTATTGCCTTAGGCACCCCATGTAGCCTGACAACTTCTTTCATATATATTTCTGTAATATTTTCTCCCTTGTGTGTTATCTTTACTAGAATAAAATGCATTTTCTTAGTTATTTTATCCACCACCGCCACGATGGAATCATGTTGCTTCATTGTCTGGGAATCTTTGTAATAAAATAAATCGTGAAAACTTCCCACTTCCTTTCTAGAATGGGAAATGTCTATAGAAATACTGTTGTATGTTTATACTTTGTTTTCACCTTATGGCACTCTAGACATCCGGATATGTAATTAGCCACTTCTTTATTTATTCTCGTCCAAAAGTATTGGCTTCTCACAATTGTAATTGTCTTCTGATATCGCGGGTGCCCAACATATGGAACATTATGCATTTACTTCAACACTACATTTTTCAGCTCACTAGAATTCAGCACATACACTTTTCCTTTGTACATGAAAATTGCATATTCTTTTAGCTCATAAGAATTAAATTTCTGCTGAAAATTTCCTTGTTGTAATGCTTCTTTTGTTTTTAGATAATGCTGATCTGAATTTGTTTCTGCAAAAATATTATCTTTCAAATCATTCATGTACATGATGATGGCTGCAACATGCACTTCATGAGCTCTCATGTTGAGTGCATCAACCACTTGATTTTCCTTGTCTTTTATATGCTTAATTTCAAAGTCATATTCGCTAAGAAATTAAAGCCATCTAGTTTGTCTGGCATTTAGTGTTGGTTGTCCAAACAATTTTTTCATACCACAGTGGTATGTCCTTAGCTCAATTTTTTTTCTCATAAGGTAATGCCTCCACATTTTTAATGCATGTACAATTGATGATAATTCCAAGTCATGTGTAGCATAATTTCTCTCATGCTCTTTTAATTTCCTAGACTTGTAGCATACCACATTATCTTTCTGACTAAAGACTCCACAGATCCATTCCTTGCATGCATCAGTGCACAAACAAAATATTCATCTCGATCAACAATCTTCAATATTGGTGCACTTGTCAATATTTCCTTCAATTGTTGAAATCTCTCTTCACACTTGGAAGTCCATTCAAACTTCGCTCCCTTTTTTTTCAAAGAAGTTATTGGGATTGGAATGTTTGAGAATCCTTTTATGAATCTTTGGTAATAACCCAAAAAACCCATGAATGATATAAACTCTATTACATTTCTTGGTGTTGGATATCCTCTAATGGCCTTTATCTTCTCAGGATCCATCGCTATCCCTTTTGCTGAAATCATATGCTCCAAGTAGTGAATCTTCTTTTGATAAAAGATGCACTTACTTAGCTTAGCCTACAATTTATTATCTCTTAAAACTTGCAACACCATAATTAAATGTTGTTCATGTTATTCTTCTCACTTAAGATTAGATGAGTATATCATCTAGGAACACAATTATAAATGTATCTAGGTACTCCCTGAACACTCCATTCATTACGCACATAAAAATTGTTGGGGCATTTGATAGTCCAAATGGAACTACCGTGAATTCATAATGCCCATATCTTGTCCTGAATGTTTTCTTACTGATGTATTATTCCTTTATCCTCACTTGATGATAACCTAATCTCAAGTCATTCTTGGAAAATATCCTTGCACCTTTTAGCTAATCAAACAAATCATCGATTCTTGGTAAAGGATACTTGTTCTTTATGGTGACCTTATTTAATTGTCACAAGTAAATTCATGACCTTAAGGTTCCATCTTTCTTCTTCACAAAAAGAACTAAGGCTCCCCAAGGTGATACACTTGGGTGTATATATCCCTTCTTTAACAACTCTTCAAGTTGCATCTACAACTTTTTCAATTCTAGTGTGCCCATTATATAAGGTGTCTTGGACATTGGGAAATCTCTTGGAACTAAACCAATAGAGAAATCAATGTCTCTCTTTGGTGGAAATTCTCAGATTTCCCTAAGAACATCTTCAAAATCCCTCAAGACCAGATGGTCTTCAATGCTTATCAATTTATCTTTGGTTGCCTCTTCCATATGGGCTGCAAAAATATGACATCCCTTCCTGAAACTCTTTTTCAACTACATAACTAAAATCTCACTAACATATACAACTTTGGGAATGCCTTGAACCTTTCCTTGCTTCCCTTCTTCATTAAGACAAGTGATTGTCTTATTGTAACAATCTAGGACATCATGGTGTTTTTCCAACCAACCCATTCCAATTAGACAAGCATATGAGCTGAATGGTATGACGTTTACATCTACCTTTTTCTTTAGTCTATTCATGTCTATAGGAAAATATTTAACCTCATTGAGATTTCTCTTAGCCCCTGTGGCTAACTGAACTAACCAATATTTATTAAGCTTACTCCTTTTCAAGTGAATTATTTCAACAATGTTAGCATTTATGTAACTATGGCTAGCTCCAAAATCAATTAAAATTGATATGGGATAATTATCAATATTACTTTCTATTAGTAAGTTGGTTGTCACTGATGTCAACCGTTGGGGAAGTTAGGAAGCCCCAAAGGTGTGTTCATGAAGCCTGGAGTATTTTGAGGAAAAAGAGGATGAATGACAATGAAAATGCATGTAAAACACACATATATGGATAGTCATTGTCATGCCATTTCCAACGGTGGGTGGTATGTCACATGGTTCCTCACGGTTAAGGAGATATGTCATCTTGAAGTTGGAAGCCCTGAAGAATGGTTAAGAAGCCCCTAAATGGTTGCAACAAGAAGTTGCAGGTCATTAATTGAGGGTAAAAAAATTATAACAAGAAAGTCTAGGTCGAACCTAAAAATAAGGAAAAATGTTACTTGGAAAAAGTATAAATACACAACAATAAGCCTCTCATTTGTGCAAGCAAGTTTATTGAATATCCTCTAAGTGAGAAAGTGATCTATTGACAAATATTTTGGTAGGGAATTTGAGGAAGAGAAGGAGTGCAGAAGTCTCAGATTTATAACTACCAAAGGGTTTCTGAAAACCCTAATTTAGCTGACCCCCCGTGAGTTAAGCTACAATTCTCACATGAGGTACCCTCACGTGTTGAACGACACTCATCCCATGAGGCCCCACTAGATGACTAGACTCTGACCAATGAGGATGAGGAAAATTTGAAGAAGATACTTGTTCCAGATGTTGAAAGTCTAATCAAGGTGTGATGATGTAGTTAGGTCTGTTATAGAGTTAAAGATATGTTTATATGCATGTTTTGAGTGTTATATATTCGTGATGTTATGATTCATGCTTGAGGCATGTCTTTGGTATATTGTTGAGACATTGGAACATGCTTGAGGAAAATATTTGGTGCATTGTTTGAGGGATATCTTTGGCACATGTATGAGGTACATTTCTTGGTGATGTTGATGCATGTTATAGGCACATATTTGTGATGTTGCCATATGTATGAGGCACATCATTGATGTTATGGTACTTGTTTTTGGCAGATATTATGGTACATGGTTTATGATATGATTGAGACACATCATGAGTGACATGGTATATGGTTGAGGCATATCTTATGTTACATGGTTTATGACATGATTGAGGCATATCATCAGTGACATGGTATATGGTTGAGGCACATATTATGGTACATGGTTTATGGCATGGTTGAGACATATCATGAGTGACATGGTATATGGTTGAGGAACATCTTATGGTACATGGTTTATGGCATGATTGAGACATATCATGAGTGGTATGGTATATTTTTTAGGCACATCTCATGGTACATGGTTTATGGAATATTTTGGTACTTGGTTGATGCATGATATGGTACATTTTTGGTACGTGGTTAATTCATGATATGGTATAGGTTTTGGTACATGGTTGATGCATGCTATGGTATAGGTTTTGGTACATGGTTGATGGATGTTATGGTATAGGTTTTGGTACATGGTTTATTGATATAGAACATGTTTGTATTCGTATGACACACATATCTCAACACATGGTTTGATGCACATCTCGGTGATGGTCTTGGTGTATGCTCTGGTCTTGTTGATGATGAGATATCAATATCAATGGAAGTGACAGTGATAGTGGCAATGACACTGATAGGTTCATGTGACAGTGGAAGTGATAGTGACAATGAAAATGATAGGTTGATGTGATAGTGACAGTATCAATGGTAGTGACAGGTTGATTCTACACTTATATTTGAGGGAGGATGGATGGGACAAGGAAAGGGGGTTGTAACCTCCTTCTGGTTGGAGTTGGAGAATAAATGGAGTTGAAGCTTCCTTCTAGTTGAAGGCTATAAATTATGTGTTCGTAGCCTCCTTCCAGTTGGAACTGAGGAACATAGGGAGTCATAGATTCCTTCAGGTTGGAGCCTATAAATTAGGGGTTTGGATCCTCCTTCCAGTTGTAGCTATAGAATTTAGGGATTTTTATTCTCCTTCAGGTTGGAGTGTGTAAATAGGGGGTTGGAGCCTCCTTCCAGTTAGAGCTGGATAATTTGGAAGTTGGTGCTTCCTATGAATGTAATATTTGATATGTAAGAAATTATTTCATGGTTTTCTCCCATTTGGGTTTCCACATAAGTTCTATTTTTTAGTGTATCTGTGGTTATTTTTTATGCATTGTTGATTGATATTTCTCAGTATTCCAACAATTGGTATCAGAGAAGGTTCCTTCAGAGACACTGTAACCACTGGAAGGTAGATCATGGATTACACCAAGAATGGAGTGCCAATGTTTGATGGTCATAATGGTCAAAGCTATGAGGTATGGAGAAATTGGATGAAATCATTTCTAGGAGCACAGGGGTATGATGTTTGGTACTCATTTTTTACAGGATACACTTGTTCAAAGAAACTGAAGACTACATCCAAGAAGGAATTAAAAGGAAACAAAAAAATAGAAATAGATTTCATCCTTGAAGGATTACTTGATCTGGTAAAAGACAAAATGGGACAATGTTCATCAGCCAAAGAACTTTGGGAAAAGATACATAATATATATTCCAAGGGATCGCATAACATCACAAAGTCAGAGAATATAAAGAAGAGGCATGGACATAACGAGAAGAAATATGTTCATCATATCAGACATATTCATAAGAATAATATTGTGAAGTAGGTGTAGTAGATATTAAGGTTGAACTAATCGACGCCTTAAGTGAGCTAAGAAAATAAAGGAAGGAAAACAAGTCCCTCAAGGAAGAATTAAACAAAAAATATGAAGAATCCCAACAAATTATCATAAACCTAAAAGCTTAGTTGGAAGAAGCCAAAGTGACTGAATAAAGTCTCAAGGATCAGTTTAAAGAGAAATAATGTTTGGAAGCTGAAATAGTATCACAAAGAAGGGAAGCGGAGAAGAGAGAAGAAATTTTGACAAGTCATTTTAAGGAAATATCTGAGGACTTAAACAAGAAAGAAGACTTGAAGAAGAAATCATCACCTTGAAGACCCAACTTGAAGAAGCAAAGATAACGAAAGAATTCATGAAGATCCATATGATGAAGAAAGAAGGATATTGTGAGAAGCTTGAAGAAGAAGTTGTCACACTAAGAGTTAAATTTTTCAATCTCAGCAAGAGCATTGAAGAGAGAGGAAGCTTCACACCATCAATAAATAAATTTGAAGAGAAATTTTACAGGTTACTAGAAAGGAATAATGAAGAGAAGGCCAAGAGTTATGCGGAAATCATCAAAGGCCCAATCAAGATGGAAAAATGAGAGCCCTCAAAGGAGAACATTCCAGAAATAGAGAAGACTCAAAAAGAAGATTATAAAAATGACAGATATCAAAGAAGACCCTCCATGTTTAGGTATCAAAGAATCTTCAACCATTGTGAAGGAAACAATATAAGAGAAGACTGTGATCATCCAAGGAATTAATTCAAAAGGACTACATCACAAAGAACATCATTTAGTCTCAGGTATCAAAGTTTCTTTTATGGTTATTGTTTTACTTGTAATAAATTTGGAAATAAAGTTGTAGATTGCAGAGCTTATGGAAGAAATGGTCAAGCAAGAAATGTTTATATGGATCCATACAATATTGAATGTTAAAAATTCCACAACTATGGACACATAGCCCGTGATTGTAGAAGCATGATGGATACTTACATGAAATAAAACACTGATATCAAATACAAGAAGGTGTGGAAAAGAAAGCAAGAATAGGTGAATAAAGAATAGGTAAAGGAAGAATAGGTGAATGAGGAACTCCCAGGAATCATACTTTCAGGATTTGTAGTAGTTCAATATCATGATGAATATATAAAGAAAGAGGAAGATGTCAGAGTTCAGGATAAAGAAGAAGATGATGAATCCATGGACAAAGAGGAAGATTACTCTGCATTAGGGTGGCTTCCTCCACCTTTCTGAACCATCTGGATTGGAGTCTCCCAGTAAATATGAATATTGAAGAGGGGGAGTCTAAGAAGCACCTCTACAGATCATAGAATTATCTTTCGAGCATTCTAAAGTGTTTGCATAGTTTGGAAAGGAAGATTCAGAATGATTTAAGGCATTGATTCATGATTGTATTCCACACATGTATTTGTGCATGGATATATTCACTACAGATTGTACCAAACATGTAGAGTTTGATTTGCAGATTGATAAGACAACTTGATTAGTAGGAATATGCAGTTATCAATTACAACAAATCCGAAGAAATCTTCATAAGAGTAAAGTGACAAATAGGTCAGCATTGTGCACAGTTGAGTACCAAAATCATGGACACTTTTGTGGGCATATATGGATTCATGAGATTTTTGGAAAGTATATAAAGATATATCATAAAGGATGAAATCATATTGACAAGTGGAATCAGTTAGTCACATGAATACAAGAAGTTAAAGGCAAAACAAGACAGGGGAAGAGAAAATTTCGCAGAAGCTATATCATCAGAGGGAAATTGTTGAATGATGTGTTCATTAATGTATGAGCAATAAAAATGACAATCCATAAAGAATTGAAGTCAAGTAACTTTGAATTATTTTTATATGTGCCATTGAATTACAAGAAGAAGCACCGTAAGAAAGAAAAGGAATAAAGTACACGAAGCCCCACATTAATCTACATGGCATATTGCAAATAAGTCAAGGGGAGAGAAATCATCAAAGAAATATCAGAAGCATGAAGACAGGGGGAGACATACCGACAAGGGGAATTACCCTTTTTCCCATGATGTAAAATGGGGGGAAAGAGAAAGATCATGAGAGAAATATCAGAAGCATGAAGATAGGGAGAGCATCCCCAAAGGGAGATACCCTTTTCCATTGATGTCAAATGGGAAGAGAAACATTGAGATAGAAAGATGAGGAGTTATGGTCACAGGGGGAGTATGAGTGTTAAAATATGAGTTTTTCCATCAATTCCAAAGGGGGAGATTGATGGTAAGTTGGTTTTCATTGATCTCAATCCTTGCAAAAGTCTGGAAGCCCCATAGGTGTGGTCATGATGCCCGAAGTTGTTTGAGGGAAAAGAGGATGAAGATGTAACACACTCATAGATGGATAGTCCTCTTCATTCTATTCCCAACGGTAGGTGGTACACCATGTGGTTCCTCATTGTTAAGGAGATATTCCCTCTTGAAGTTGGAAACCCCGAAGAATGGTTAAGAAGCCCCTAAACAATTTCAACAAGATGTTACAAGTCATTAATTAAGGGTAAAACATTTATAACAAGAAAGCACATGTTGAACCTAAAAATAAGGAAAGAATTTAGTTAGAAAAAGTATAAATGCACAACAAGAAGCCTCTCATTTTTGCAAGCAAGTTTATTGAATATACTCTAAGTGAGAAAACGATCTATGGATGAATATTTTCATAGTGAATCTGAGAAAGTGAATCTGAGAAATCAAGGGAGTGTGGAAGTCTCGAAATTACAGTTAGCGAAGGATTTCTAAAAAACCTGATTTAGGTGACCTCCGTGGGTCGAGCTACAGGTTTCCCGCAAGGCACCCCTGTGGGTTGTACAACACTCATCCTACAAGGCCCCACTAGATGAGTGGTCTCTGACTAATGAGGCTGAGGTAGATTTGAAGAAGATGCTTGCTCCAGGTTGTTGAAAGTATGAGCAAGGTATGATGATGTAGTCAAGTCTGTTATAGAGTTAAATGTATGTTTATATGCATGTTTTGAGGGTTATATATTGGTGATGTTATGATTCATGATTGAGGCATGTATTTTGTATATTGTTGAGACATTGGAATGTGCTTGAGGCACATCTTTGGTGCATATTTTCAGGCATATCTTTGGCACATGTATGAGGTACATTTCTTGGTGATGTTGATGAATGTTAGGGGAACATATTTTTGATGTTGACATATGTATGAGGCACATATTTTGGTACTTGGTTGAGGCACACCATTGATGTTATGGTACTTGTTTTTGGCATATATTATGGTACATGGTTTATGACATGCTTGATACATATCATGAGTTACATGGTATATGGTTGAGGCATATATTATGGTACATGGTTTATGGCATGATTGAGACATACCATGAGTGACATGGTATATGGTTGAGGCACATCTTATGGTACATGGTTTATGGCATGATTGAGACATATCATCAATGTCATGGTATATGGTTGAGTCACATCTTATGGTACATGGTTTATGGAATGATTGAGACATATCATGAGTGACATGGTATATGGTTGAGGAACATCTTATGGTACATGGTTTATGACATGATTGAGACATATCATGAGTGATATGGTATATGGTTGAGTCACATCTCATGGTACATGGTTGATGGCATATTTTGGCTCATGGTTGATGCATGATATGGTACGGGTTTGGTACATGGTTGATGCATGATATGGTACAGGTTTTTGTAGATGGTTGATGGATGTAATGGTGCGGGTTTTAGTACATGTTTTATTAATATATCACATGCCTGTATTGATATGGCATACACATATCAACGCATGGTTTAATGCACATCTTAGTGATGGTATTGGTGTATGATATGGTCTTGTTGATGATGATGTTGATGATGAGCTATCATTATCAGTGGAAGTAACAACGATAGGTTGATGTGATAGTGGTAGTGACAGTGATAGTGGTAGTGACAGTGATAGTGGTAGTGACAGTGATAGGTTGATGTGAAAGCGGCAGTATCAGCGATAGTGATAGGTTGATTCTACACTTATATTTCAGGGAGGCAAGATAGGGAAAGGAATAGGGGTTGTAGCCTCCTTCCGATTGGAGTTGGAGAATATAGGGAGTTTGATCTTCCTTAATATTGGATATTTTAAATAAAGGGGTCATAGTCTCCTTCTGTTTGGAGCTAGAGAACACAGGGAGTCATATTTTCCTTCAGGTTGGAGCCTATAAATTAGGGGTTAGAGCCTCCTTCCAGGTGTAGCTGGAGAATTTAGGGAGTTGTAGATTCCTTCAGGTTGGAGCTTGTAAATAGGGGGTCAGATCCTCCTTCCAGTTGGTGCTAGAGAATTTGGAAGTTGGTGCTTCCTATGAATGTAATATTTGATATATAAGAAATCATTTCATGGTTTTCTCCCATTTGGGTTTCCACATAAATTCTGGTGTATTATATATATGTGGTTATTTGTTATGCATTGTTGCTTGATATTGTTGATGATATATTGAATACAATCATAAATGATATATTGTTGATAAATTTAATGTTCACATGTTTTTATTGAAAAAATTTCTCATTACTAATTCATCCCCCCCTCTCAATATTCCAACACCTTCCACTTCAATCACGGGGGATTGATACTCTAATTTCTTGTTGTCCAAAGCTCCATAAATCATTGACATGTTTCCACCCATGTCTTACACTATTTCAGCCTACTGAATGTTGTGGACAGTCCTCATTATTTCTCCTTTGTGAGGGCATTCCCTATATAAATGATTTCCCTCACACCCCCAACATTGTATTGGTTGCTTACTTGGTCTTTTCCCAAGTGAATATGTAGTATTGTTCTCATTCTGGGCTAATTGACCTTACTAATTTTCTTGGGTGTTGTTCTTGAAAAAGGTGGCTTAAAATATTTTTTCCTTTGATCCATTTTACCCTTCATCTTTTCATTCCAAGCTTTTTGGAAAATTAGCCTTCCTCTGCTTTGCTCATACAGATTCCTTACTCTCCTTATGGCTTCCTCCAAGGTCTTGAGCTTATCATATTGAATCTTGTCACTATGGGAGGAGGGTAACCCACTTAGAAAAAATTGGATTTTGACCTTCTCATCCTTGATGAAGCCAAAATACTTCAACAATTCAAAGAACTTCTTTTCGCATTCGTCCATTGTCATGGTTCTCAACTTGAGTTAAAATAAATATTTCATCTTCCTTTCACAGTAATTATTGGAAAAATATTTCTCTTGGAAATATCCCTTCAACTTCCTCCATGAGATCCTCTTCTCATCAAGGTTCTTGGCTTTCTTAAGTTGATCCCACCACATGGTTTCCTTTCCTTGCAAGTGGTAGGTGGAAATTCTAGTTTCTACATGTAAGGGGTAATCATGTAGCTAGAAATATTTCTTCATTTCCAATGGCTATTCCTCAACCTATTTTCCTTTCATGTGCTCACCAGTGAAATTTGGTGGCTTGATATTCCTTAGCTCACCTTGCAATATGTCTGCCTCGGGCCTTCTTTTTTTTCTCTGAATAGGAGACACACTTGGGATGCTCCCTGGCCCTGAACTTGCATGAGTTCTTCTAGTGGATTTACTTGGAGAATGATGGTGTCTTCTCATGCTTCTTGACTGCCTATCATTTCCATGATCATCCTTTTTGTTATGAGATCTAGATGTTGAAACTTGTCTAGCACTAGCTACTTGTTTGGTTTTAGAGTCTTTGTTGACTTACTTATACAACATATTTAAGCTCTGAAGTATCTCCTCTTGAACCTTCATAATCCTTACATTATCATATTTATAGCTCTTCACTTCCCTATATAGGATTCTCATAGTTACAGGCTCCTTATGATCCAAAAAGGATCGAGAGAAGGCTAAGAAAAACTCAGAACTCACAGCGGCAACTCAGAATGCTCATAATGGCTTCAATAGACAACAAAAGGGAAAAAATTCAAAGTTCCCAAAACTCATTGAAAATGTAATTATCGCGAAGAGCACATCGCAAGATTTTTAACAACACAAACAACTCGTCAAACAGAGTTACGGATCAAAATATATAATCGGTCAAAGTTCAAGTCAAACTTGGTCAAAAGTCAAAAGGTCAAGGTGACACATGTCACCACTGTAAGGGTGACACATGGCATATTCATACTTATGAGTTGGCATGGGATGATGTGTCAAGGTCGTACATTTTGATGGAAAACACATGGGCAAATTAGATGATGACACGTGTCATTTTCATGGACAAATGATATTGTGCCACGTGGCCCAGTCATTGGTTGCCACATGGCACCCCTCCAGTGGTTGGTATGTGTAAAATTTTTATGACTCCATAAGAATCGAACCCTTGACCTCCTCTAGCCCAAAGGCCCTATAACTTCACGCTAGTCAACCCTCCACTAAATAGGCCTTGTTCGTAATATGGCCTAAATGTTATTTAAGTTTGAATGTTTCATATGGGGAAAAGAGAAAGGGCTAGGACTCCGGCCCAACCCTTTGTTCCATTTTAATCCATGCGACTATATGTATATACCATTGGATATGCCAACCACGTGCTATATATATAGCATCTCCGCCATATTATCTGCTGAGTTAGCTCCGCCAGAATCTCTGCCATTTTGGAAGAGCCCGCTATAAATCATTGCAACTAAATGATAAAATGGGGAGGCCCATGGGATTCAACCCCGGGACCTCCACCAACCTATGGCCTAATATAACATACACTAATCACTCCACCAACCATCACATTTATTCCTAACTACCACAATTTTTGTATAAGAGAAGGGCTCGGTTAGTGTTTCGGGAGACGAGACATGTGAGACCAAGCACGTACGTATGGTATGGATTTGGGCATAGTTTTTGAGATATATTTTGGCATGGAATTCGATATAGTCCAGTCATTAATTGTAGGAGTAGTGGCATGGAAACCGAGGAAGGGGTGTCTCTTGGGCTTGAAAGTGTCAGACTCATATCGAGGCATGGAGACAATCATTTTTAGGTAAAATGATGCCACGAATGCAGTGGTGGTGTTATTTTTCTGATCTGAGCAAAGCCTCTATATATTAACTCCATAATGAAGTATACTTATGCATTTTTTCCCAATTATTTTGTGGAGTTAATAAAAAGACTTACCCATTTTAGAGCAGGACCCGGAGACGTAGTCCACCAGGGATGAACTTCGTTATCAAGTTCTTTGTGTTCATATTGTATGCTTATGTCTCTTTCCTTTTGATATTTTCCTTCTTTATGGTGTACTTTTGTTTATGCTCATTTATACAATTCTTTAATAAGTCACCTAACGAAAAGATCTCGGATCATGTTGGTATCAAAGCAGTCGTCTTTCACTTGAATTGTTGAGTATGAATGCTTACTAGGGCCAAGCATAAGTAGGGTGAAATAACTCTTAAGATGTTCAATCTTGAAGTTGGTCGTGCATCCCGAAGGAAGAATGTGGCAGAAGAGGACAAGCACGATGAACATGAGAAAAAGTTTCACATGGTCTTTTATTGCATGTCATAAATGGTCGAACAAATGTATGGAGATTACGAGAAGAGGATGAAGAAGAAAGGGAAGAAAAAGGAAGCACATGCATATGATGATGCTTCGGTAAACCAAGGGGTTGGAGGAGATCCTCCTAAGCCTCCATATTCTCCTTCGAGTTCTAGTTCTTCTTTCTCTAAGCATTCTCATCACTCTCAACATTCTAGACATAAAGCCTCTTTTAAGAAACCATTATTAAAGCTTGATGTAAATTTTTATTTACCTATGTTTAATGGAGATGCTAATCCTGAAAAAATAGATAATTGGATCCGAAAGGTTGAAGTATATTGTCGTGTTCAACATGTTGATGAAGAGGAAGTTAAAGTGCAACTGGATTCTCTTCGGTTGGAAGGCACCATTCTCGTATGGTGGGAGAGAAAGCTACATGACAAAATTAAGTGTGGTAATCTTCTTTCCTCATGGTCAGAATTTAAAACAGAGATAAGGAAGCAGTTCTATCTATTAGGGTATTTACATAAAGAAATGATGGAATGGAAAATTTTGAGGCAGATTAAAGGTAAAACTGTACAAAGTTTCACAGAAGAATTTAGGAAGAAATCTCTCGCATTGAATATTCCTTTGGATTCTTATGAAAATTTAATGAAGTATATTGGCACACTTCACAGTTATATTCGTCATACTTTTCTCTTGTTTAACCCCACTAGTATTGACAAAGTTTGTGTGCAATCCACTCACCTTGAGAACAGGGGGAAACATGTTCAAGAAGATCCCACGAATAAACCTTCCAATTTCCCACAAAATAAGGACAAGAATACTACTACAGTGACGAGAGAAGGAGGAAAACCATATTGCACTCATTGCAAGAAGGGTGGTCACGATGAAGAACACTGTTGGAAACTACATCCAGAAAAGAAACCAAAACAGTTCCATGGAAAGGGGAAGACAAAGACCGTTTCTACAGTGCAGCAAGATCTTGGTTCTGAATCATGAGATGAAGGAAAGATCACAACAGTTGGAGTACAAGGTAAAGATTATCTTCATGCTAGTTCAAGTTCCAATAATGAATGTCAGATTGAAGAACAAAAGAGGAATGATTTATTTCATATACGAGTTGTATCTAAACATACTAAGATAGATAAATTATTTGATCCGGGTTCCCAAGTAAACTTAATATCTGAAGCACTTGTCAAGAAGATGGGTCTTGAAACGAAACCACATCCAAATCCTTATCCTATTAGTTGGTTATGTGATAAAGCAAAACTTAATGCCACCAAACAATGTAGGATCAGATTTGCTATTGCTTCAAAGTTGATTGATGAAGTTGATTTGGATGTTGTACCACTTGATATATGTGGCATAGTGTTGGGGAGTCCTTATCTTTATGATATAAAAGAAGTCTTCTTTCGTCATGAGAAAAAACACCACCTTACTAAAGGGGGAGTGGAACATATTGTTAGAGCTCACATCAAGAGGGTAAATACGACACTTGTAAGTGCAGGGAAAATGAAAAGACTCATAACCACTAATAAGAGATATGTACTCATGGTCATCAAAGAGAAAGATGTCAGGACATCCAACGCTTTCCAAGGTTGTGATCCATCTCATAAAAAAGAATTAATTGATATTGTTTCTAAGTATGATGATATTTTTCAGGAACCAGATGAATTACCTCCTAAGAGGGAAATCCAACATGAGATACATCTTCAACAGGATTTTCCTCTTCCTAATGTGGGCATGTACAGGATGTCAGTTGTGGAGATGACATAGATCAAGAAGTAGGTACATGGCTTATTGGATCAAGGGGTCATCAAGCCTAGCTCATCTCCTTGTGGTTCTCTGATCATGATGGTGCCAAAGAAATATGGCACATGGCGAATGTGTCGATTACTGGGCCTTAAAAAAAATCACGGTGAAAAATTGATACCCTCTTCCTCACATAGATGATTTACTTGATCAATTGAAGAATTTTGTTTATTTCACTAAGTTGTATTTGCGTAGTGGATACCATGAAATCAGGGTCACAGAACAGGATGCATAGAAGACTTCCTTTAAAACCAAACATGGATTGTTTGAGTGGTTAGTTATGTCGTTTGGGCTTTGTAATGCTCTGGAGAATTTCATGCGTGTGATGAATGATGTATTGAGGCCTTTCCTGGATGACTTTGTGATTGTATATTTAGACGACATTCTTGTTTTTAGCGGGACTTGGGATGAACATGTAAGGCATGTAAAGAAAGTATTGGATATGTTGCAAAGGGAAAAGTTGTATGTAAAAATGTCTAAATGTGAATTTGGAAAGACTCCACTTGTATACTTAGGTCATATCATGGGAGGAGGACAATTGAAAATTGATCCTTCCAAGATTGATGTAATTGTCAATTGGCATGAGCCAAAAAGTGTAACTGAAATCCAAAGCTCCTTTGGTGCAGTCCAGTATTGGGGGAGATTCATTCCCAACTTCTCCTTTATAGTATATCCTTTGCATGCCTTAACCAGTATGAAGAACACTTTTCAGTGGGAAGGAAAGCAAAAAAAATCTTTCAACATTTTGAAGGAGAAGATCAATACCGCACCAGTATTATCACTGTCGAATCTTCAACAGTCATTCAAGATCGAGACAGATGCCAACAGATACACCATGGGTGCAATATTTATGCAATATCGTAAGCCTATATGATACCACTATGATACTTTTAACCAAGTTGTTTTTAACTATCCTACATATGATAAAGAGTTGTATGCTTTAGTTCAAAGCGTAAAGAAATGGAAGCACTACTTGTTAGGGAAGGAAACCATCATACATACAAATAACCATCCCTTACAGTATATTCAATCATAGACCAAACTTCAACACTACAGATGGATAGGTTTTCTACAACAATTTCATTTTGATAATCAAGTACAAGAAGGGTACAATTAACAAGGTAGTCGATATCCTTTCTAGACCTCCTATTATTGCTTCTATTATTTTGAAGAATACTTATTTATCTCATGATATCTATGTAGAGAAATATTCCATCGATGAATATTTTAAAGAGTATGTGAGAAGCTAACCCATGGTGCACAAGTAGAGAACTATTGTCTACAGGGAAAATTACTCTATCATCTTGGGAAGCTATGTATTCCTACAAGTGAATGAGTCCATGTGATACAAGAAACTCACACTTCTCTTGTGTCTAGGAATTTTGGGGTAGGAAAAAATATGGCTCATTTGTAGAGGTTTTGTTATTGGCTTCAAATGAAGGCAATTGTAACTAGATATGTAAACGGGTGTGTGATGTGTTCTACTTGTAAGCCCACTAATAGAAAATTCGGGCTATACTTAGCACTTCATGTTCTGTCCCATCCATGGGAAATCATTTCCATGGATTTTGTAGGGGGTTTACCAATGACCAAAGGGGGTCATGATTATTTGTATATCATAGTGGATAGGTTCAACAAGATGTGTATCTTGATGCCATGTAAAAAGCAGATCACTGTTGAGAAGACTACTAATATCTTTTTCCAGTATGTTTGGGTTTACTTTGGTTTACCCACGTCCATTGTCTTGGATCGAGATACTCGATTCCTTGGGGATTTTTGGACTAGCTTTTGGAGAACGATGGACACAAAATTGAAGAGGAGAACTTATTTTCACCCATAGACCGATGGACAGATAGAGGTGGTAAACAAAACAATGGTACTTTTTCTTCGAGGCTACTGTAGCAAGCATCCTAAGTTGTGGGATTAACATATACCCTATGAAAAACATGCTTATAACCGAGATTTAGATTCATCCACTCAGAGTTCACCTTTTGAGACATGTTTCAGGTACCTACCAAAGATTCCTTTAGAATTGATGTATGGGAGAGATGTTGATGTGAATGAAGAACAAATATAGGACAGAGCCCACAAATTAATTCAGAGGATCCAACAGATACACCAGGAAGCCAGGTAATAGTTGGAGAAGAATCAAGCACATTATAAAGCTCGGCATGATAAGAACATGGTTGATCATCAGTTCCAGGTTGGAGACCGGGTATGGATTCACATCAGCAAGGAACGATTGAAGGGTGAAGAAAAGAAACTCAAGCCTATCCGATATGGACCCTTCAATATATTGAAGAAAAGAGGCACTAATGATTTTTGTTTAGATATTCCACCTTATATTCATATTTATTCAGTTGTGAACATAGAGAACTTGAAACGTTTTGAGCCTCCCATGATCATGGATCAACATGAGTAAGTTTCAATACGTTCAGTTGATTAGTTTGCACCTAAGTACTTGGATGAGTTATAGGAAGGAATCATCCTGGACAGAAGGAAGAAGACTTCACGTAAGGGCAATGTTGATTATCTTCGAGTAGGCTTAAAGGGCACACATCCAAGTAAGGCAAAGTGGATTAAGAAGGAGAAAGTGAGGGGACTCTTCCCTCACTTACCTATTGATTGATGAAATCGTTTGGTGGTCCAAAAAGGTCTCAGTGGGAAGGCGTGATCCAAAAAGGATCCAGAGAAGGCTAAGAACAATTCACAACTCACAGAGGCAACTTAGAACACTCAGAATGGATTCAAAAAATAGCAAAAGAGAAAAAAAATTAAAGTTACCAAAACTCTGTGAAATTGGCATGATCGTGAAGAGCGCATCACAATATTTCTAATGATGCAAACAACTCGTCAAACAGAGTTACGAACCAAAAGATATAAGCGGTCAAAGTTCAGGTAAAACTTGGTCAAAAGTCAAAAGGTCAAGGTGACACGTGTCACCACTGCAAGGGTGTCACGTTTCATGTACATACATCTGAGTTGGAATGGGATGATGTGGCAAGGTCATACAGATTGATGGAAGACACGTGGGCAAATTAGGTGATGACACTTGTCATTTTCGTGAACAAATGATATGGTGCCACAAGGCCTAGTCATGGGTTGCCACGTGGCACCCCTCCAATGGTTGGTATGTGTAGAATTCTTATGACTCCATAGGAGTTGAACCCTTGACCTCATCTAGCCCAAAGGCCCCACAACTCTGTGCTAGCCAACCCTCCACTACATAGGCCTTGTTTGTAATATGGCCCGAATGTTATTTAAGTTTGAATGTTTCATATGGGGAAAGGGGAAAGGGCTAGGCCTTCATCCCAACCCTTGGTTCCATGTTAATCCATGTGACCATATGTATATACTGCCAGATATTCCAACCACCCGCTATATATATATATATAACATCTCTGCCATATTATCGACTAAGTTAGCTCTGCCAAACCGTCCACCAGAATCTCCGCCATTTTGGCAAAGGCAACCATAAATTGTTGCAACTACATGATAAAATGGGGAGGCCCATGGGATTTGACCCTGGGACCTCCGCCAACCTATGGCCTAATATAGCATATGCTAATCACTCCACCAACCATTACATTTATTCCTAGCTGCCACAATTTGTGTATAAGAAAAGGGCTCAGTTAGTGTTTCGGGAGATGAGACATGTGAGACCAAGCGCGTCCGTACGGTATGAATTTGGGAATAGTTTTTGAGACATATTTTGGCATAGATTTCGAGACTATCCAATCATTAATTGCAGGAGCAGTGACATGGAAACTGAGGCAGGGGTGTCTCTTGGGCATGAAAGTGTCAGACTCGGATCGAGGCATGGAGACAGTCAGTTTTAGGTAAAACGATGCCAAGAATGCAATGGTGGTGTTATTTTTCTGATCGGATCAAATCTTATGTATCTTAGCTCTAGAATGAGGTATACTCATGTACTTTTCCCAATTCTTTTGTGGAGTTAATAAAAAGACCTACCCATTTGAGAGAAGGACCCGGAGACGTAGTTCACTAGGGACGAACTCCATTATCAATTTATTTTTGTTAATATTGTATGCTTATGTCTCTTTACTTTTGAGCTTTTCCTTCTTTATGGTGTACTTTTGTTTATGCTCATTTTATACAATTCTTTAATAAGTCACCTGACGAAAAGATCCCAGATCATTCATATTCCTTCTTCCATTTGACTATGTCTCAACATTCCCCATGCTGACATGTTGACCTGTGATCTCTTCCTCATGGATGTAATATCCCTGAGCATCTTCTATAACTCCAGTCCTCATATAAGAACCAAATTTTATTTCCTATACCTCTAATTCTACAAGAAATGTGCATGCAATAATCACTGTTAGAAACATGAATAGAATAAAACATTTCATCCATTAGAATACATGTTATTTATTCATGAATTTATGAAGGGACACATTGTGCAACTTCAATTTCGATTCCCTTGACGCATTCCTCTTTGAAACAACTTTCTAATGGTTGTACCCATGCCTCAATCTGAGTTATGAGGGAAAAGTTACAACATTTACATGTTGCAATTCCCACTCTTTTACTACTATAGAAATCTATTTATTAATTTCTGAGAAATTTTATCGTCAAATTGAAAATTCTATGTTGACATATGTCTTCTACTCCTCAATATATTTCCAATGATTATTCTCTTTCTCAAATCTAAGCTCTGAAATGAAAGTTATGGTTTGTAAAAGTTTAGGTTGTTTTACCCAATTTATCCTTGTATGTTACATGTGTCTTCTTTCACTCTCATCACATTTTCAGGTACCCATAACCCAATTCTAGCTCCATCACTAGATTCTATGAGTCAAAATATTTCCATCGACTGCTCATGTACCCCAAACAAACTTATGAGAAAGGAGTAAATTTGTGCCAAAATTTTACCTTTACTATTTTGGTTGTAACTTTCTCATACGAGCTCTATTTTGCGAACAATTTAGTTCATTGGATAGCTCTCTTTGAGTTATTTTATTTGATTTATTTGGTATACTTTTTTCTCGTAGGTTTTCATTTGCTAAAAATATTGTTTAGGCCCTAAAAAATGGTCCACAAGTTAATGAATTTCAAAAACAACAAAAATTCACATAAAATTGATTGTTTTACTATTGTAACAACCCTTTGAATCTAATACATCGATTTCAGATCACATGAAATATGAGTCGTGGATATGACTACATCATTCAATCGGTGATTGACACTTTCCTTTGGTCATACACAACTCCTTTCCCTAAATGTCAACTCAATTGTTTGTCATCAACCCATTTTTATGAAAATCAATTTGCACACAACTCTAAATTGGTCGATCCCATCATCTCCCATCGGTGATATTCGTTAGAGAATGAAAAATCCTCACTAATTCAGTCAATGCCAAACCATTGGCCCATAGACCTTCAGTCATCCCCACCAAATGACGAAAACACTTCCTCAATTCGGTCAACCTGACCGTCAGCCATCAACCCTCTCTATTGGTTGACGTGGCATGACACATGGATGTTGACATGGCATGACACATCATCCTAAGGTGTAAACTTGGATACGTGGAATGACACATGGATGATGATGCAGAATGGCATATCATCACCCTCTTCTCTCCATCATTCATTGACCAATTCTCTTGGATGACTCGAATACCTCGTCAAATTCGGTTGACACCCGACCATTGATGATTTCTCTTGCATGTTCAAAAACACTTCGCTGAATCGCCTGATGCCTGACCATCAACCCATTGGCCATCAATGATCTCCATTAGTGATTGAAAATACTTCATTACATTCGAAAAACACCCAACCGTCGACCATCGACGGTCATAGATGTCTTCTGGTCGAACCAAATCTTCGTCATTTTAGAAAACTCGACCATCGGTGATTTCTCTTGGTGAACTTCAACACTTAGAATTTTTTTTACATTTCTCCAATTGATCTAAACTGGAGATCTTCCAATCGAAATGATCTAAACTGTTGATTCGCCAAACTTCACCCAACTTTATCTGTGAACCTTGATCATCGACCAGATCCATTTCAAAAACCCCCGAAATAAATCTTGGTTATTAATCATCCCCAACTTCCCAACGACCAAAAATGAATCTCGACCGTCAATTTGATCCATTTTTTAAACAAACAAAAATGAATCTCGGACGTCAATTTACTCAACCTTTCAAATGAACAATACTTTATGAATTTTTAAATTTATCAAAGAGAATCTCGGTCATCGATATCGAGATCAAACATGATCTCAGGCATCGATCCACAAAAATTCCTACAACTCTGTAGTAGTCATTAAAACATGAAATTCTAGCATTCCAAATCAAATTCGGCTCTACAAATTTGTATATTGGCTCCATTGAACCTATTGAACAAATATGACTTCTTTAAACTTGAATTTACTCACAAATTTAGGGAGTTCCACTCTAATTCTTCTCCATTTCCCCCCAAATTTGCATAGACAAATCTGTAACAATGAATTTGACCAATTCAGAACCGTATTGGCGCACACAAGCCCAGTGTTTGAATATGAGGGATTTTATACCATAATGTAACATCCCCCAGCCCAACTGAGGGACATTATAGTGCAGAATAACTCATAAATTAATTTTTTTCTACTAATAAATGGATTTCATGTAGCTTTCAACTATGAATTACAACCAGAAATAACTATTATCTATTACCATTTATTTGATTCATTTACAACAATCTAAAATAGACATGAAATACAACCAAAATATCCTTTATGTTAGCGTTAGAAGTCACTCCTGGATTGCTTGCAGGAGCAGAGCCCAACGCCCATCAGTTTTATGTCACGATAGTTTTTAATGTATGATCAAATGGGTAGAGACTTAGGGAGATATCACTCAAACTCAGAGACTGGGTCTGGTATGTAAGGAACAAAGGAGGTCTTGATCTAACTTCAGTCAGTGAGTCGATTAAAGGATGAGCGGGTGGAAGACTTGGGAGAAGAGTGAGAAAACTACCTCAGGCAACAGGCCTTTCAACAGTTTGTAGAGGAAAAACTCTGAATGCAAGATCCTCTTGGTTCAGGGCTTCAAGAAACTGAAAGGGAGACTTGACTGGATCCTCCAATTCCAATTCGTTCAGTGCTAAGAAATTCACAGAGACCGATTAGAACAATACAACTGTTATAGTGATCCAACCTACATCATCCTATAACAGTCACAACTCGACTGGATCCTCCAATTTCGAGCTGCTCTAATACAGTGTAAACAAAGACATGAAAGAAACTGACATTCATAAGGAAAGAAGTCTTAAGAGTCCATGCACAACCAAAATACAGTGCTTCATTAAAGTTTTACAACCGGGAGCCTTGCTCAACCATCGATTCTTACAAAATACAAAAACTGAGTCTATATACTCAGGAAAATTCACCTAACAGAGGCGTGCCCAGTCACCCAAGGCTTGGTGTCCCTTCAGTCAAACTCATAATGATATCCTTCTTCAGTGGCCACCTTAACTACGCATGGCTCCTGCAAGGGGAGTAGCTGAGCCATTAAATGTCGAGCTAGCGTGTTGCATACTTCTCTGTCTAGTTGAGGACTTCGGCAGGGCTTCTTTGGAAAAAAACAGTACAAAAGACCCTCTCAAGCAGACCGCTTTCCAGACCCTCCATACCTCACACTTAATGAATGAGGAGAGGTTTCAACCTGTTGATACTGAGAGGGGGGTGAATCAGTATCAAGTACAATTTAAAACCTTTTTCAACTTATACTTAAACCATTCAATTATATCCAATGAGAAATGAACAATAGTATAAGAGTTACACCAATACGCCACTATACACCATGCACAATATATGAGAAATAATCAATAGTTTTTGTTCAAAGGAAGTAATGACTTCCAAAGGTAGCTACAGCTTCCAAATGTAAAGGGAGGGATAAAACTCCAATAGGAAGATACAATCCTCCAATATAAAGAGAT
>ML778951.1:776842-803321 GCA_009831015.1 Picea engelmannii
GAGCATGATGTATACTATCCATCCATGGGTGTTGTATCTTCATTTTCATTTTCCTTCATGTCCAAATAACTTCATCAATCTTCTGGTCCAAAACCCATGACTAGGGTTGACATCAATGACAACAACCAATCTTCCAACACAACCACCCCTTCTTGCCTTCATTTAATCCAAGTGAAGACCAGGATCGAGTTCGAATCTGATGGCACCTGAAGATCGCAGTGATCCCCTCTGTGAACAAACTCACGTCTTTGGCCCTTCTTGTGCAGCTCTTTTCTTTCCCAAGTGACCACGGGCTGTGACCCTGTGTTTACTCTCAAAGGCGCTTTCGACGTTCGTGAATAGGAAGGGGATGATCCTTGCTTCTTGAAATCGCGATGAGTGAAACACCAAGATGGCTTAATTTGGTGCCACACGTCCTTCTCAGATTCGACTGTCCTGAACTCACTCAGTGATATTGTGGGCCTGGGTCTCGGACGCTCCTGACACTTTGCATTTTGGGGATATGAAGGAGGTGCTCCTTGTGCTTCGGAGTCGCAATGAGAGAAAAGGCGAGGGACCTAATCGCGCACCACGTGTCCCCTTTGGATGGATGGCTGAGACTGCTCCGCGATACTGCAGGCCCGACTCTTGGCACTTTCGGCACTTCGGGGTTCGGGGTTTCGAGATATAAAATATGACATAGAACCCTCACCCTTTGAACTCCCGAATGCTGAAAAACTGACGTGACTAGATCTCACGCCACATGTCCCTTGGATGGACAACTGTTATCCATCACGCTAATCTCGGCGCAGCTCCGCTAGCCACGATTTCCTGCCAACTGTTGATCTGCTCCAATGGATGGATCTTAACCATCAACAATATAATCTTTCCTGCTTACTTGCTTGGAAGCTAAAAATGATATTTTTCTGTGCTACGCTCGGGTGCTTCTCGTGCCACTTGCAGACCTGAACACTCTTGTGCCTCGGACGAGAAATGTTACTAACATTAGGCTCCATGGGGGATAGAGTCATCCCTGTGATGCTCTAAGGAATCATTTTGCAGTTTCAGTGCCTTGTTGTTGGGCTATGGGGTCATTTATTTAAAACTTAAAGACGGAAAGAAAAAACAATATTTACAACCGCGAAAGAGCCATGTGTAGCTCAAGAGAAAAATCTTTTTAGGAAATGCCCATTCACAGGTCCATTGAAAGCTTCTTGATCTTTCACATCCCATAACCTGTAGGTATTATTCGAGAAAACTTTGGAGACTTTGAAAGGCCCAATCCACAAGGCTTTGAAATTTCCATGCTTGCCTTTATCTTGTTTAGGAGCATCCCATTTCAGTACCAGGTCTCCTATCCAAAACTCTTCCTTCTTGGCCTTCTTATCAAAAAACTGCTTGATCCTTTGTTGATGGTCCTGAATTCTGTCCATTACCTGCTCCTTGGCCTGCTGACCTCCACTAGTTGATGAATCCTTCTGATCATGTCATCAATCTCCTCTTGATGATCCTGGAGGAATTTTTCTACAGGAATGGCTAGATGAGAAGGAAAAACAACCTCTCCTCCATAGACTAATTGGAAAGGAGAGACGCCTATAGATCTCTTTGTGGTCACTCGATCGGCCCATAGAGAAAATTTCAATCTTGAATGCCAGGCCTTCTTGTTGTCTTCCAACAGCCTTTTGATGATCCTTATCAGGCTTTTGTTGGAGGATTCTACTAAACCATTGCCCTGGGGATAGTATGGGGTGGAGTGAATCAGTTTGATCCTAAATTTCTCATAGAACTTTGCTAACAGCTCAGCTGTGAAAGCGGCTGCGTTATCAGTGAAAATCTTACTTGGGCAGTCGAACCTTATGATGAGGTCCTCCAGGAACCCAATGATTACCTTGTGGGAAGCACTCCTGGTGGGGATAGCTTCAATCCACTTGGTGAAGAAATCTGTAGCTGTCAGGATCCATCTGTGTTGCCCGCTAGAAGCGGGGTGGATTTCTCTAATGAAATCTAGGCCCCATTGCTGGAAAGGTACTGAGACAACCACAGGATTTAATGGCAAAGACTTGAGTCGTTGCTTTCCTGCAAATCTTTGACATTGGATATAGGCTCTAACTCCTCTATGGACATCAGCGAACAAGGTGGGCCAGTAGTACCCAAATCTAAGAATTTTGTGGGCTGTGGCCTTCCAGAAATGGTGCCCTCCACATAGGCTGTTGTGAAATTCAACCATGATCATGTCGGCCTCTTGTGCATTCATGCATTTTAAAAGAACCCCCAGGGGATCTTTCCAATATAAAATTTGATCGATAAGGTAGTATCTGACTTCCTTGAGCTTCAAAGCTCTCGCTTTGTTTATTTTCAGGCCGTCTGGAGGCCGCAACTCTTGCAAAAAGTATATGACATCCTTATACCAAGGACATCGAGCCAATGGGGGCTCCCTTTGAGGGTCCATGTCAGACAGCCGACCCTGTTGAATTCTTGTGCATTCGTTGATGAAACTTATCCCCAAAGCTTGGCAATTGGCTTCAGCCAACAACTTGGCTAAACCTTGACCTTTGATCAATTTGGTAGGCTTTATTTCCAGGTCAAATTCCATAATCTTGGCTATCCACTTACTCCTTCTCCCGTCTATGTCAGGTTGAATAAGAATGTCCTTAATAGCAGTTGAGGGGACATAAGTGATGATTTTTTACTGCAGGACATAGATTCTAAATGCCTTGAGAGCCTTTACCAGGGCATAGGCCTGTTTCTCCATGGTGTCATACCTGACTTCGGCATCCCTCAATGCTCGGTTGAAATAGGCAATAGGATGTTCGAGTCCGACCTTGTTTGTCTATAATAAAACAACAGCCACCGTGTCAGGTGAGGCAAAGAAGAAAATAAGGAAATCCTTTGAGTAGTCGGGACTAATGAGCATAGGGGATTTAGTCAGGGCCTTCTTTATTTGCTCAAAGGAATGTCACGATTCAGAAGTCCACCTCACTTCATTTCCTTTCCTTAACATGGTTGTTATGAGTTTTACCTCCTCAGCAAAGTTAGGCACAAACCTCCTCAGAAAATTAATCTTACCTAGGAAAGATTGGACCTCCTTCTTGGACCTCGGGACTGATAAGGCTTGTATTGCCTCAACTCTGCTAGGATTGATCCTGACTCCTTCCACTGATACTATGTGGCCTAGTAACTTTCCCTCCTGCATGGCGAACAAAGATTTCTTGGGGTTTAATGAAATGCCGAAACTCCTGCATTTTTGGAAAACCTTCCTGAGATGACAACAGTGTTCTTTATCATCTAGATAGACGACCACAAATTTATCCTTTTCCCCAATGAAAGCTATGTCCATGGCATGTTGGAACGTTGCCCCTGCATTCATCAATCCAAAAGGAATCTTGGCATACATGAATGTGCCCCATGGAGTGGTAAATGTCGTCTTTTCCCTGTCCTCAGGTAGAACAGAGACTTGATTGTAGCTAGAGAAACCATCGATCATGGACATCCTGGATGCTCCTGTTACCCTCTGCAGTATATGTTCCATCTTTGGTAAGGGGTAGTTATCCTTTCGTGAGCTCCTGTTCAGGTTTCTGAAATCTACACAGAGTCTGATCTCTCCATTCTTTTTCCTTACTGGTACCAAGTTGACCACCCACTCTAAATATCTCAGTGGTACAATGATCTAATCTTGAAGCAACTTCTTCACTTCCCTCTCCATGATAGGCAGCAGCATAGGATTGATCTGTCTCAGCTTCTGCCTAAATGGATTTGCCTCCCCTTTCAACGAGATTTTATGCTCGATGACAGAAGTGTCATATGTTTTGAGGTCTTCGTAGGTCCAGGCGAAAACATCAGAAAATTCCCTCAAAAGTCCAATGTATTCAGACCTATGCTCCTTTGTCATATTTTTTGACAATTTGACAAACTTGGGCTCACTCTCGGTGCCAATGTTGCATTGAATTGTATCAGCGTCATCTTTTGAGATCTCCCCCTTTAATGACACATCATTTCTATCAAAAATCTTTTCCAAAGGAACCAGTCCCCTTGGAATATGGTTGCTGGGGAGCTGCACAATGTCATGCTTTGCTATTTTACTCAGAAAATTACCCCCATCAAGCTTTTCTTTAGAGACAGAGTCTTGGTCGATATGCATCTCTAAAAATTCTTCGACAGTCTCCAAGAACTTCTTGATCTCGAGATCATCCTCAAATACCTTCCAATGTTTAACGTTGTCAGGTATGGAGGGCCTGTATTTTACTTCTACATCATATCTAAATTTGGGCAGCAAGGGTACTTTGAAATTGCTTGCTGATGTAACCAAGGAATCTTCCATTGTGTTCTCCTCTCTTGGGATGAAAGAAATGTTAAATGTTGAGAAGAAACTGTCAATAAGGTCCCATACCTCATTTATGTAGTTTCTAAGTCAAGGATTCTTGGCCTGATAAGCGTTTCTGATCTACTGAACCACCAACTCTACATCTCTGAACACTGCTACTTCCTGAATTCCCATTTCCCTGGCGACTCTTAATCCTAGGACAAGAGCTTCATACTCTGCCACATTGTTGGTAGTTTCAAATTCTAGTTTGTATGACAGAGATATGGTTTCCTGAGCAGGTGTCACAAAAAACACCCCATCTCCAGCACCTTCCCTGGAAAAGGCTCCATCAAAGAACATTTTCCAGACAAGGGTGATGGAGGGAGGAAATTTAGGGGAAATGGTGAGCAGCTTTTTGAGTTTTAGAGGAGGCTCGGTGGTGTTAGTGATTTGTAGTACACTGGAACCTAAATCAGTGTCCAAGGAAAAAATGGGATGGTTGGTAGGGTTGGCCTCATCACTGATTATATAGGCCAGTTGGGCTTCCCTGTATAGCCTCCTATGTTCTCCTCCAAACACTGGGATAGTAGCATATGTGAGGTCCATCTACAAAGTTCCCCCTAGTCTTTTTATCCAAGATCTTGATAACAACATACCGAACTTGGGGGGGGATGTCAGCCACTACAATATCCATGACCACACTTTTCATGGGCAACTGAAACAAGGTCACGACCAGGGCTTTGATAACCCCTAGACATTGAAATTTTCTGGAGTCAAAGGAATAGAGGTCATGATAGGCTTGGGTGACTTCTAGCCCTAACTCTTCCATGAAAATTTTGGGCATGAGGTTGTGAGAAGCCCCTGAATCCATCAAGAAGTTGTGCAATACCTTGCCATGTATGTTCAAGGAAGTGTAGAAAGGAGGGGATGAGTCATTCCTATCTTCTACCATAGGACCTAGAATAACTGCAGGCCTTTCATCTTGCAAATTGATGGAGTCTGTGGGAAGGCATGAGACCTCAGCCTGTAAAAGCTCAGAGAGGCGTTTCTTGAACCCTTCATGTTTAATCAACTCGGTCAGGGGCACAGGGATCCTAATCTTTTGAATTTCATGCTTGAAATTAAAAGAAGATGTAAGCTTCATGATTTCTCTTATTTTGGGAACATGACTCTGGACTATGGGAGAGAGGGGTCGGGGCTTCTTACCTCTGTGACTGTCCACTACTTCATTAGCAGGTTTCTCTGTTCTAGTGGGCTGCTCAGAAACATCAAGTCCTACTATCTTTTTCTTAGACCTCAGATCATACCTACCGTGGCTACCATTAGCCTTGTCTCCCTTGCTCAGTTCATTTAGCTGATTGTCCATGAGATACTCCTCGTATGCTGATTGAGTGAGATGAGGAAAAGGAGGAGTGTCTCTGAAGCAATGGATTTCAGAATCCATCTCACCTATTTCCCCCTCTTCTTCCTCGGCTATAAAATTGTTTTGAAAAGGGGCCTGAATTTTCTGGTCTTCTCTGTCTCTTCCCCTCTCTCTTGGCACAGTCGGGGAAGTAATATTGTTTGGCCTCCTGAAGCCTCCTTTGTTTTCGGCATTTTGGGGGCCCTTGTATGCTTGCCTCCCCTCCACCTTCATTCTCTCCATCTCTACAAACAGAGACCTCACCATCTTGGTCAGTTCATCCACTTGAGGGTGGGGCACCGATGGGCCAGAAGTTGAGGTTTCCGATCTTCCCTTTCTCCTGTCTGCGTTGACCTTTTTCCTCAGCCTATCAGCTACTAATACATTGGATTCCACTTCTATGGCCGCATCTTGCATTTGATCTAAGGGGGTGGCTCTTCTTTCTCTCAATAAAAGACAGAAATCAGGGTCGAACGCACTAGCATAGGAAATCTTGGCCGAGGCTTCTGAGGGTTTTATTTCGGCAGGAATTTTATTATACATATTATTGAATCTTTTGGAGAATTCATAGACATAATCTCCTTCCATATTCTTCAAATACATGAACTCTGTCATGTAATACATGAAATCCTTCCTAGCTCCCCACTGTCTTAGGAAAGCATTATCTAGGGCTTCAATCCCAGCAATAGATCCGGGGGCCAATCCTCTAAACCACTTCCTCACCTCACGATCCAGGCTTTGGACGAAGACTCTCATCCAGACATCTTCATTTTCAATGTTCAGGTTGTCTGCATAACTGTAGAAAGCATCCAGGTGCTCTTTCGCAGTTATGTCCCCTTCCCCAGTGAACTTGGGCATATACTTCAAGTAATCTCCAGCAGGGAGAGGATTTATAGGATGGGGTAGGATTAAGGGAGCATATCTGGCAGCAACTATGGCATCCATTCTATTCAAAGGGGGATAAGCACCAACCATAGGAATATTAGGTGGAGGAGAACTTGGAGGAGAAGGGTTTTGTGAAGGGGATAATGGGAATGAGTCTCGAAGTGGGATGGGAAACAAAAGGGGATTTAAGGAGAAGGCTAACAGGCTCAAGTAAGTAGATGCTCTTCTTTGTGCAGG
Organism: Picea engelmannii; assembly: GCA_009831015.1. NCBI lineage: Eukaryota > Viridiplantae > Streptophyta > Pinopsida > Pinales > Pinaceae > Picea > Picea engelmannii. The sequence goes on from ML778951.1 coordinate 783,646, forward strand.
AGTGGTAACAGTAACAAGAGGAGGAGCGATAAATATAGGAGTGGGGAAATCTTCTGTGGTCCTATGTCTATGCCAAAATAAAGCTTCAGAGGAGAGGGGAGTGACAAGGGTTTCTCCCTCCAATCCCAAACCAAGAGGGGAAAACTCAGCAGGAACACTCTCGAAATTCAGGAAACGGGAAACCTCTGAAAGAGGTCTGTTAAGAAACTGAGGAGGAGAAAATGGAGTTCCTACAGAAGGAGATGGCGGATTACCTGGTTCGATGGTAGAAGCTTCTTCTTCAGAGGCCTTTTCTTTTCCGAGAACCACCTCTGGATCAGTTTCAGGTGTAGCTAGAGGCAGCTATGGATGAGACAGTGTGTGTCTGCCTCTGAAAGCCACAATTAACACGGCAGGTTCGCCATAGTGGATTCGTCACAATGGAGTCGCCAGGTGCACATTATCAATCTTCAAAGGCTCTGATACCTTATGCACCTTCAGAATCAGAGGCTCAATGTCGTTCAATCCCGGGGAAAATTTTCAACTTCGTCCCCGGCAACGACGCCAAAAATTTTAGCGTCAGAAGTCACTCCTAGATTTGCTTGCAGGAGCAGAGCCCAACGCCCATCATTTTTATGTCACGATGGTTTTTAATGTATGATCAAATGGGTAGAGACTCAGGGAGATATCACTCAAACTCAGGGATTGGGTCTGGTATGTAAGGAACAAAGGAGGTCTTGATCTAACTTCAGTCAGTGATTCGATTAAAGGATGAGCAGGTGGAAGAATTGGGAGAAGAGTGATCAAACTACCTCAGAAAACAGGCCTTTCAGCAGTTTGTAGAGGAAAAACTTTGAATGCAAGATCCTCTTGGTTCAGGGCTTCGTGAAACTGAAAGGGAGACTTGACTGGATCCTCCAATTCCAAGTCATTCAGTGCTAAGAAATTCACAGAGACAGATTAGAACAATACAACTGTTACAGTGATCCAACCTACATCATCCTATAACAGTCACAACTCGACTGGATCCTCCAATTCCGAGATTCTCTAATACAGTGTAAACAAAGACATGAAAGAAACTGACATTCACAAGGCAAGAAGTCTCAAGATTCCATGCATAACCAGAATACAGTGCTTGATTAAAGTTTTACAACCAGGAGCCTTGCTCAACCATCGATGCTTACAAAATATAAAAACTGAGTCTATATACTCAGGAAGATTCACCTAACAGAGGTGTGCCCAGTCACCCAAGGCTTGGTGTCCCTTTAGTCAAACTCGTACTGATATCCTTCTTCAGTGGCCACCTTAACTGCGCATGGCTCCTACAAGGGGAGTAGCTGAGCCATTAAGTGTCGAGCTAGCGTGTGCAGATTTCTCTGTCTAGTTGAGGACTTCGACATGGCTTCTTTGGAAAAAATTGGTACATAGGACCCTCTCGAGCAGACCGCTTGCCAGACCCTCCATACCTCACACTTAATGAATGAGGAGAGGTTTCAACCACCCCTTCTTGCCTTCATTTACTCCAAGCGAAGACCAGGATCGAGTTCAAATCCGATGGCACCTGAATATCGCGGTGATCCCCTCTGTGAACAAACTCGACGTCTTTGGCCCTTCTTGTGTAGTTCTTTTCTTTCCAAAGTGACCACAGGCTGTCACCCTGTGTTTACTCTCAAAGGCGCTTTTGACATTCGTGAATAGGAAGGGGTTGATCCTTGCTTCTTGAAATCACGATGAGTGAAACGCCGAGATGGATTAATTTGGCGCCACGCATCCTTCTCAGATCTGACGGTCCTGAACTCACTCAGTGATATTGTGGGCCCGGGTCCCGGACGCTCCTAGCACTTCGCGTTTCGGGGATATGAAGGAGGTGCTCCTTGTGCGTCGGAGTCGCGATGAGTGAAAAGGAGAGGGACCTAATTGCGCACCACGTGTCCCCTTTGGATGGACGCCTGAGACTTCTCCGCAATACTGCGGGCCCGACTCTTGGCGCTTTCGGCGCTTCGGGATTCAGGGTTTCGAGATATAAAATGACATAGAACCCTAACCCTTTGAATTCCTGAATGCCGAAAAACCAACGTGACTAGATCTCACACCACGTGTCCCTTGGATGGACATCTGCTATCCATCGTGCTAATCTTGGTGCAGCTCCACTAGCCGCGATTTCCCGCCAACCGTTGATCTGCTCCAATGGATGGATCCTGACCGTCGACAATATAATCTTGCTCGCTTACTTTCTTGGAAGCCAAAAACAAGATTTTTCCGTGCTGCGCTCAGGTGCTTCTCGCGCCACTTGCAGACCTGAACGCTCTTGTGCCTTGGACAAGAAATGTTACTAACACTTTCAACAACATATAAATCATTCTCAGTTACAGACTTAATGCACAACAAATAAACTCATAAGACAACACAACAACAAGATAAAACACTTATAGTTGTGAAACCAACTTCTTGGGACAGGTGTTCCACCCAACGATAGAATGATTGTTTGAAATATCAACAACCATTCACCCTCGAGCTAAGGCTAGTAATCCACAAAAGAGGGTGGTCTCTCACTGTCCACTCACAACTCATAAAACTCACAACCCATTGTTATCTTCCTACAACTATCCCTATTTTCCACCAACTCTCTTCCTATTGACCTGCCCAACCCAAGGAATGTACCCCTTCACTAATCTCAGTCCCTCAAAAATCCCATTCATTTATCAGGGTCTCTCTGGCATGGGTAGATAGGAATATTTCAGCTGGGAACTCAAGGGAATTCATTGCTAGGAAAAACTACCAGCAACAACAACAAAGACTTGTTGTTTTAGTGAAACTCACTCAGGAGTTCACTCTAGAGGCCTCACAACCTGGTTCTTCAATATTCAACTCCAAAACACTCCATTTATGCTTCAACATGCTCTAGAATTCACCCTCCATCATTGCACTAGCTCCAATCTCTTTTTCTTTCTCTCTATGTGCTCCTCATGCACAAAATCTCAATGTGTAAAAATGGTTGTAGTTACCCATACATATTTACTCTCCTTCCCCAAGTTGATTGTACTCAACCCCCATGTGCCCAATAACTTTGAGATGTTACCACTCACACCCATCCTCTTACATGTGTTCAATGATTGGATTTTGGAACACTCAATTGGAAATTAGAAGGTTTATATACCAATAGAAAATTTAGGAAAATGGGATAAATTAATATACATGGGTAATTCCCCCCTCGGACCATTGTTGGCCATTATCCTAAACACTCACTCTCTTGTGGGTTAATTCATCCCCCATCTATATCCATGTCCCCTTAGCAGCTGATATCACATTTTATTATTAAAACATGGAAATACAATTTTCATATTACATCACGTTGGTCGTAGCCACACATTATATTTACACAAACATTAATTAAACTAGGGATTATAGTGGAGATGTTACAAGTGATTTCAGAAAAAATCAGAAAGATGAAGCCCCAACAATCATGGAAAGAAATCAAGAACAAAGGGAACATAAGAAAGAAAAAACCTTGTTCATTCAAGATGCACTACGTGCACACAATATTAAGGATAAGTGGTATATTGATAGTGGGTGCTCTAGTCACATGTTAGGAGATAGAAAAAAAATTATCAACCTGAAGAAGAATGAAGGAAGACTTACCTTTGGAGACAATGGCAGTTCAAAGATAGTTGGAAAGAGCACTCTCAGTTTTGACAATGGAACAGCTAAGGTTGAAAAGGTTTTGTGTGTTGAAAACTTGAATCATAATCTTCTTAGTGTAAGCCATATGTGTGACCAAGGATACACTCTTACTTTTGACTCCCAAGAATGTGAGATTAGAAAAGAGAATTTAGGAAAGCTAGCTGCAAAAGAAATCAAAACCCCCAAAAATCTATACATTCTTTATGAAATTAATGGAGAAAATGTTTCATGGGGAAGATAGATGAAATTTGTGTTGGATAGATTGTCATTGGTGTCAACAATCGAATTGATGATCTGTTGTTAATGATGAATTACCACAGTTGAGATTTTCATTGATGTCAAAACAGATATATCAGTAAGAAGAAGATGTCAACAATGTGTAGAGATCAAAAGAGTGAACAAGAGAAGCGAATACTCGAATGAGTTAAGCTCAGAAGGGCTAGCGTCGAGTTTAGAGAAAGGAGCCATCGATAATCTTGATGGATGGTAGAGATTGCTAGAGACAACAAGAACAAATAGCTGTGGGTTGTTAGATCCAACATAGCTACAAGAAGGATAAGCGTTGAACTCATTCAAACTCCAAAGCTCAGGAGGAGGAGCGACGTGGACCGTTAAATCCAAAGCTAAAAATGGGGAGCAATGTGGGTCATCGATCTGACGAGAGTCGAATACCGAATATCGGGAAATTAGGAGTCGGAAGAAGGGATTTGCTCTAACCTTTGAAATACCGAAATGCAAAATTGCAATTAAATCTAGACCATTGGATCGAGGAAAGTTGGCGATCGTTGATCTGCTTCGAGAGCCTCAGCAGCCGTAAGATTAAACCCGATTCCCGTCAGCCATTAGATCATCTCAATGTGGAAGGATAGGATAAGTAAGGTAAAGAGGCTGGGATTTCAAAGTGTCGAAACCCCGTTAGTCGTCGGATCACTGAGGCCATGGACCATTGATCTATTTGAAGCATTTTCAGAGTTTTGCAGTCTTCGAGTGAGGAAAATTATATCAGGAGTTCACGATATGCGAAATCACGATGCACTCCTCTGGCTTGGCCCCTGGTCACATAGTCAAAGGATGAGGTTAAGGAAGGGGCTAGCATTTCTAGCCTCCATTTTGGCATTTTAGATACCAAGAGTTGGAGGATTCAAGGAGACTCATGGTAGAATCCCCGAAGTGCGGAAGTGCGAAGCACTTTCTGGATAAGCGCTTGGTCACCACCAATGGTCACAATAAGGGAAGGAGCTAGTGCATCCAAGCTCTATTTCAGCGATCACGACATGGAGTGTCAAGACGTTTCATCACAAGAATGCCGAAATGAGAAATTGTGATAAGATAAGGACTGTCGATTTGGAGTACAAAACGAGGACCATTGGATCAAGGCTATGGTTTAGCAAACAACATCAGCAAGGACACGTGGAACAGTCAGACACTAACAAGTGTCAATTTGAATCAACATATCAGGTACATGTAACTCACGAATTTGAGTGACATGTGGCAGCTACTTGGCCCATGCCAAGTCATCAAGTGACATCAGCAATTTAAATAATATCAGGACCGTCGGATCATCCGAAACATATCTCAGTTGTTAGATGTCCGAAGAGCCATCGGGGTTTTGGACGGACGGTAGAATTCTCTAGAGGAAGAAGTGTCGATAGTCGCGTGCCATTAGATCCAATGAAGCTGCAAGGGGGATAAGGGTTGAGAATCATTTAACTCTCAAAAGCTCAGGAGAGGTAGAGAGTTGTTGATCTAAGAAAGGATCGAACTGTTGGTATCTTTCATGAAATCGACACTCGGGAGTTTTGACATGTTCCACATCTCAAAGTCCCGATAGGTGAAGTCCTGAAATTTCGTCAGCCATCCATCTTAATGCCTGATCAAGTCCTGTTCGTCAGATTAAGGAAAGAAAGGATCAGTTTAAGGTTTAAATTAGATCGTTGATCTGTCTCTATTAAATAGACGTAAATCGTCTGATCATATCGGTGATATCGCAATCAGGAGTTTTGAGAAGTTGGAAGTCACAAAGACTTGAAGGGAAAAGCACCGAAATTATGACAACCGTCTATCTCACCAGAAGATCGTATCCTGACTGTTGACTCAAATAAAGCGCTCAAAGCATGCGTTCAGTCTAGCACCTAGTCCCCATTGTTGGTCATATGCTATAAGTGTTTTAAAGGGATATAACTATAGTTGATAAAGCCCGTGGTTCTGTATGGCACATTCATTTGAAATGGTTTCAAGGGAGAACTTCATATAGATTTCATTTGACAGAGAGTTACACCAGAACAATACAGAGAATCGATAAATGATCGAATATGGTTTGTTGGTGAACTGAGAACGCAGCAGTAACTTGAGTACGATCTAATGATTCGATCCATGTTTGTGATCAACTCATCATAAAAATGAACCGGTACACTCTCATGATTAAAAGAGAATAAATCATGAAAATATGAATAAAGAATAAAAAGGAAAAATAATATTAATTAAAGTTTAATTGTCATTTTAAATGAAAAGGTACAATGGTTCAAATAAAGGGACACGATGTTTTAAATTTCACACCCGTTTGAAGAGTATATAAACGAGAAAAAGTGGTGAGAAGAATGTGTCTCTGCAGTCTAGAAAAGAAGATCAACAACTGAAGCAGATTCCAGGAAGAAAAGATAATACCTATGCATTAAGGGTGGTTGGGTGGTGCAAAGGCAGGTTAATGCTTGCAGAGGGATTTGGTGCTTCCTTGTCATTTGTAGCTGACTAAACAGGGGGTCATAGCCTCCTACCAGTTGGTGCTGGTAAAATAGGGTGTGGGTGCATCCTAATCAGTTGGTGTTGATCAAAGAGGAAGTACATCTTCCTTCTATGTAACATGTAAAACAAATTTTACAGTTAATAGAAAAAAGTTTGTGGTTTTTCCCATTTGGGTTCCATGATAAAATACTGTGTTAAGATTATGTTTTGCATTAATAAATAAAANCCCCCCCCCCCCCCTCTCAGTAACAAAATCTGATCCTTCAATTGGTATCAGAGCAGGTTCCTTCAACAACAGTCTAACAAACTTGAAGGTAGATCTTGAAGATGGGTCAACAAGAAGGAATTTCTAGTAACAAAGCACCATTGTTCAATGGAGAAGGCTATGCTCCATGGAAAATAAGAATGAAAAACTTCCTGTTGGCGATTGGTTTTGATATCTAGCAATATGTTGTAGACGGTTAAATTGCACCGATTACTCCACCCAAAGACTTTGGAGGAAAGAAAATCTGTGATGATAACTCAAGAGAAGTTAATGGAATTCTAGCTGGGTTGACTGACTCTATATGTGTGAAAGTTATTCTTTGCAAATTGGCCGAAGAAATATGGGACAAATTATAGGCTGTATATGAAGGAGATGACAAAGTCAAAGAATCCAAACTATAGACTTATAGAACTCAATTTGAAAATTTGAAAATGAAAGAAGAAGAAAATATTGTTGAATAATTTCATAGGGTACATGAAGTGGTCAACTCAATTAGAGTGGTAGGAGAAAAAGTTACAGATAAACCCATTGTGAAAAAAATACTAAGGTCATTACCAATGAGGTATGATGTAAAGATTTCCTCAATTGAAGATAGATCCGATCTAAGCTCACTCACAGTTGGCCAACTCCATGGGATTTTTACAGCATATGAAATGAGAACATGAAATAATAAATCAGCAAAAGATGAAACAACTTTCAAAGCATCCAAGACAAAGATAAATCTGAAGCAAAAACTTCAATCCTGTCAGCATGAAGAATCTGATGTGGAGGAAGCTAACTTTATTAGAAAACTTCAGAAAGGATCAGAGAAGTACAAAGGCAAGCTTCCTTTCAAATGTTTTAATTGCGACAAAGTTGGTCATTTTCCATCCAAGTGTCCCTATCTCAAGGAGGACCCTGAAGATGAAGAAAATAAAACCAGACAATATCAGAAGAAAGAAATATTCAACTACAAGAAAAAATTCTACAAAGGGAAAAATAATTTCTACTCAAAAGAAGAAAGCAACAGCTCGTCAGAATCTAGTGACAAAGATGAATCTGATGATGATGAAGTCCTTTTCTTAGGTATTGAAGAATCTAATGATATAAGAAAAATTAAACATGAGCAGGAGTTAGAAGATGTAGCAACAGTTAATATGGAGGAAGAACTTCTCAGTGCCTTGGATGAATTAAGAAAATACAAAACCAGATATAGACAATTGAAACGATTTGTAGTTGAACAAAAAGAAAGGCATGAACAAGAAGAAAAGGAGATTGAAAAAGTCATGAGCAATCTGAAAAAAAATAAAATCTTAGAAGCAAATAAGGTCAAAGAAAATATGGAAAAGTCTCTTAAGGAAAAACAAATAACTTGTGAAAGAATGAAGGCAGAATTAGTTCATCTGAAAAAGGAACTGGATGCAAAAATCATTCAAACAAAATCTGAAAGTAGCTCTAAAATATTAGATAAGATTATTACAGCACAAAGGGATTCTAAAAATAAAAATGGAATAGGTTATTCTCAAAAGGAAAGCCATGTTAACTCAAAATCTTATGTAGATTCTCTTTGCAGTACATTCAAGAAGAAAAATGAAGAGAAGATAAGTAATGACAAGAGATCTAGAAATTACCTCCACTCATTAGGAAAGAAGGCAAGACAATACCAAATAAGTTTTACCAAAATAGGGATCCTTGCATTTTTCTTGGTTACTGTTATGCTTGCTCTAATTCTGGACACAGAGCTATAAATTGTAGAGCATATAAAAAGAAAAATCTAAAGGTTAAGAATTATATCCTTAAGGATAAACAAGCAGTAAATCAAGTTAAGAGCAGAAACTATAACTCTTTTGAACCTCTACAAGAAGGGCACTTACAATGCTTCAGATGTCATAACCATGGACATAAATCCATTAATTGCAGACTAATGGAAGTCTCATAATATCCCAAGTTCATTAGAGAGCAAAAGAAACTTTGGAGAGTAAAAACATCAAAAAGGGAATGCCTTATTGCCCTAAAAAATCAAGATGAAAAGGATCTCTGGTATGTTGACAGTGGATGCTCGAAACATATGACAGGTAACAAGGACAAGCTTTTAGACTTAAAGAAACAAAAAGGTAAAGTTACATTTGGTGATAATGCCTCAAGTAACAGACTTGGGAAAGGCACTGTGAGCATGGGAAAAGATAAATCTAGAAATGTGCTACTTGTCGATAAATTGAAGCCTAGTTTATTAAGTGTTAGTAAAACCTATGATCAGGGACACTTCCGTATATTTGATTCCAAAAAATGTGAAATTAGGAGAGAAGACACAGGAAAATTAGTTGGTACTACTCCTAGAACTCCTAAAAATGTATATATACTAGATGCAAAATTAAATGAGGAGTGACATATAAATTTAGTAGATGAAAGTTGGCTATGGCATAGGAGGTTGGGGCATATTAACTTTGACAATATTGTGAAAGTCAACAACCTTGGTGCAGTAAGAAACTTGCCAAAAATCATAAAACCCTCAAATGTTATGTGTAGACATTGTCAACTAGGGAAGCAAACTAGGGTAAGGTTCAAAACAAAAGAATACACAACCTCTAAACCTTTAGAGCTTGTTCACACTGACCTATGTGGACCTACAACAACCAAGAGTCTACAAGGAGATTCTTACTTTATGTTGTTCATTGATTACTTTACTAGAATGAGCTGGATATGTTTTCTCAAGGAAAAATTAGAAGCACTCAACAAATTCAAATCTTTTAAAACCCGTGTTGAAAATGAAAGGGAGACAAAAATCAAATGTCTTAGATCAGAAAATGGTGGTGAATTCACCTCAAAAGAGTTTGATGTATTCTATGAAACTCATGGAATAAAAAGACAATTCTCTGCTGCTAGAACACCTCAACAAAACGGAATTGCTAAAAGAAAGAACATGATAGTTCAGGAGGTTGCAAGGACTATGCTCAATGAAGCAAAATTGTCATATGGATATTGGAGGTAAGTTGTAAGCAGAGATGTATACATATTGAACAAAGGTCAGCTCAGGGTTAATAGTGATAAAAATTCTTATGAACTATTGTTTGGAAGAGCTCCATCAGTGAAATACTTCAAAGTCTTTGGAAGTAAATGCTACATCAAAAGACTAGATGAGAGTCTTGGAAAATTTGATGCTAGATCTGATGAAGGTATTTTTCTTGGATATGATTCAAACAAAAAGGCATACAAATGCTACAATATTAGATCACATAATATTTTTGAAAGTGCAGATGTCAAGGTAGATGATCTAAAAACGATAACGATGAAAAATCAAGAGACCATATCTACAAATAAAGATGAAGATGATGATGATGAGACATTTGGCACACAATTAAAAGAAGTAGAAGAGAATGAAAAGGAAAGGGAAGAAGATGATATGGATACTAGTGAAAGTGAAGAAGATAGTGAATATGGAGAGATAAGAAAAGAATTTCCAAGAAGAGATAAAAAGACAACCTCAATAATTATTCAGAAAAATCATCTTGAAGAACGGATTATTGGAGATATGAATGATGGAATGCAAACAAGAAGACAACTGTTGTATCAGACAGAATTAGCATTGTTGTCACATATTGAGCCAAGCTCAATCAAAGAGGCATGTAAAGACGTGAACTGTGTTAAATCTGTGAATGAAGAATTGGATCAAATGGAAAGAAATCAAACTTAGGAACTAGTTCCTAGACCAAAAGATAAAAATGTCATTGGAACTAAATGGGTATATAAAAATAAAATGAATGAAGATGGGCAAGTAATCAGGAACAAAGCCAGATTAGTATGAAAAGTTTATGCTCAGGTTGAAGGAGTAGACTATGAAGAAACATTTTCACCTGTAACCATATTAGAGGCAATTAGGATGTTCTTAGCTTTCTCCAGCTACAGAAAATTTAAAGTGTACCAAATGGATGTCAAATCAACATTTCTCAATGGAAATTTAGAAGATGAATTCTATATTGAAAAAACAGATGGGTTTCAAATAACCAATAAAAGAGACTATGTTTGCAAATTAAAGAAGGCACTCTATGGTTTAAAACAATCACCCAAAGCATGGTATGCAAGGCTAGACTCTTATATACAAAAACAAGGCCTCAAAAGGGGATCAACAGACAACAATATTTATTGCAAAATTGATGGTAATAAATTGATCATTGTGGAAGTGTATGTTGATGATATCATTTTTGGTAGTAATGAAATAAAAATGAGTGAAGAATTTTCTAAAAAGATGCAGCAAGAATTTGAAATGTCTATGCTCGGTGAACTAAATTTCTTCCTTGGATTACAAATAATACAGTCCAAAAGGGGATTTTTTATCCATCAGTCTAAATATGTTAAGGATATGCTTAAGAGATTCCAGTTAGAGGATTGCAAACCTGTTAGTACACCTATTACACTTGGATGAAAACTAAGCAAGGATGATGAGTCCAAAGTTGTAGATACAAAATACAACATATCAATGATTGGCAGTTTTCTCTATGTAACAGCTTCCAGACCTGATGTCAGGCAAGTTGTTGGGATGGTGGCTAGATTCCAAGCAAAACCAAAGGAGAGTCATGATCAAGCTGTAAAAAGAATCTTTAGATATTTGAAAGGAACCAAAGATATTGGTTTGTGGTATCCTAGCAAGGACTCATTCACATTAAAAGCCTATTCAGATGTTGATTGGGTAGGAAGTATAGATGACAGAAAAAGTATGAGTGGAGAAGAATTATTTTGGGGAGAATCACTGGTTTCTTAGATAAGCAAGAAACAATCCTCAATATCTTTGTCTAGCACTGAAGCTGAGTATATTGTAGCAATATAATGTTGCACACAAGTGGAATGGATGAAACAAACTCTACAAGACATCAAAATAGTATTTGAAGAACCCACAATTATCCACTGTGACAATACAAGTGTGATAAGTCTCTCTAAGAACCTAGTCCAACACTCAAAATCAAAACACATTCCCATAAAATACCACTATCTAAGAGATTAGGATGAAAACAAGAACATTAAATTGGAATATGTTCCAACACAAGAATATGTGGTAGATATTTTTACAAAACCCTTAAGCATAGATGTATTTGAATATCTCAGGAAAAAATTGGGAGTAATCCTTCTTCCTACCTAAATCTATCAAGAAAATAATGCATCAATTGGAACCTATTCAGGGGGAGATAGCAATAAAAAATAGAAGGTGTTATTCAGTTATGACATAAAAAATATTGATTGCAGGAGGCTCTACCATTAGTCAGAGAAGAAACTATGTAGACAGATCATAGGAGAAGAAACCCTTTACCATTGATGTCAAAGGGGGAGAGAAACTTCATAAACAAATCATAAGAGGAAAGCATCATCACAGGGGGAGTTTTTTATATGAAGTTAGTGTGTTTCTCTCAATGACAAAGGGGGAGATTGTTGGATATATTGTCATTGACGTCAATAGTCGAATTGATGATCTGTTGTTAATGATGAATTACCACAGTTGTGATTGTCATTGATGTCAAAACAGGTATATCAGTAAGAAGAAGATGTCAACAGTGTGCAGAGATCGAAAGAGAGAACAGGAGAAGCGAATACTCAAATGAGTTAAGCTCAGAAGGGATAGCGTCGAGTTTAGAGAAAGGAGCCATCGATAATCTCGATGGAAGGTAGAGATTGTTGGAGACAACAAGAACAAATAGTCATGGGCCGTTAGATCCAACATAGCTGCAAGAAGGATAAGCGCTGAACTCATTCAAACTCCAAAGCTTAGGAGGAGGAGCGACATGGACCGTTAGATCCAAAGCTAAAAATGGGGAGCGACGTGGGTCATCGATCTGACGAGAGTGGAATATCAGATATTGGGAAATTAGGAGTCGAAAGAAGGGAGGTGCTCTAACCTGTAAAATATCGAAACACGAAATCATGATTAGATTCAGACCATTAGATTGAGGAAAGTTGATGACCATTGATCTACTTCGAGAGCCTCAGTAGACATCGGATTAAACCTGATTCCCGTCATCTTTCAAATCATCTCAATGTGGAAGGATAGGATGAGTAAGGTAAATAGGCTGTGAGTTCAAAGTGTTGAAACCCCGTTAGTCGTCGAATCATCGAGGCCATGGATTGTTGATCTATCATGAACCATTTTCGAAGTTTCGTAGTCTTCGAGCAAGGCAACTTATATCAGGAGTTTGGGATATGAGAAATCGTGACACACTCCTCTGGCTTGGCCCTTGGTCACAGATAGTGGTCACATAGTCGAAGGATGATGTTAAGGAAGGAACTAGCATTGCTAGCCTCCATTTTGGCATTTCGGATATCGGGAGTTGGAGGAGTTAAGGAGACTCACGACAGAATCCATGAAGTGCGAAAGTGCGAAGCACTTTGTGGATAAGCGCCTAGTCACCACTGATGGTCACGAGAAGGGAAGGAGCTAGTGTATCCAAGCTCTATTTTGGCAATTGCGACATGGAGTATCGAGACCCTCCATCATAAGAATGCTAAAATGCGAAACTATGATAAGATAAGGACTATCGATTTGGAGTACAAAACGAGGACTGTTGGATCAAGGCTATGGTTTAGCAAACAACATTAGCAAGGACACGTAAAACAGTTAGACACTGACAAGTGTCAATTTGAATCGATAGATAAGGTACATGTAACTCACGAATTTGAGTGACACGTGGCAGCTACTTGGCCCATGCCAAGTCATCAAGTGACGTCAGCAATTTAAATAAGATCAGGATCGTCGAATCATCCGAAATAGATCTCAGATGTCAGATGTCTGAAGAGCCATCGGGGTTTTGGATGGACAGTAGAATTCTCTAGAGGAATAAGTGTCGATAGTCACGTGCCATTGGATCCAATGAAGCTGCAAGGGGGATAAGGGTTGAGAGTCATTTAACTCTCAAAATCTCAGGAGAGGTAGAGAGCTGTCGATCTAAGAAAGGATCGAATAGTTGGTATCTTTCATGAAATCAACACTCGGGAGTTTTGACATGTTCCACATCTCGAAGTCCCGATAGGTGAAGTCCCGAAATTTCATCAGCCATCCATCTTAATGCCTGATCAAGTCCTGTCCATCAAATTAAGGAAAGAAAGGATCAGTTTAAGGTGTAAATTAGATCGTTGATTTTTCTCTGCTAAATAGACGTGAACCGTCTGATCATATCGGTGATATCGCAATCAGGAGTTTTGAGAAGTTGGAAGTCACAAAGACTCGAAGGGAAAATCACTGAAATTATGACAACCGTCTATATCACCAGAAGATCGTATCCTGACTGTTGACTCAAATAAAGCGCTCAAAGCGTGCGTTCGGTCTAGCACCTGGTCCCCATTGTTGGTCATATGCTATAAGTGTTTTAAAGGGATATAACTATAGTTGATAAATCCCGTGGTTCTGTATGGCGCGTTCATTTGAAATGGTTTCAAGGGAGAACTTCATATAGATTTCATTTGACAGAGAGTTACACTAGAACAATACAGAGAATCGATAAATGATCGAATATGGTTTGTTGGTGAATTGAGAACACAACAGTAACATGAGTATGATCTAATGAGTCGATCCATGTCTGTGATGAACTCATCACAAAAATGAACCAATACACAGTCATGATTAAAAGAGAATAAATCATGAAAATATGAATAAAGAACAAAAAGGAAAAATAATATTAATTATAGTTTAATTATCATTTTAAATGAAAAGGTACAATTGTTCAAATAAAGGGACATGATGTTTTAAATTTCACACCCGTTTGAAGAGTATATAATTGAGAAAAAGTGGTGAGAAGAATGTGTCTCTACAGTCCAGAAAATAAGATTAAAAGTTGAAGAAGATTCCAGGAAGAAAAGCTAATACCTATGCATTAAGGGTGGTTGGGTGGTGCAATGGCAGGTTGATGCCTGCAGAGGGAGTTGGTGCTTCCTTTTCAGTTGTAGCTAACTAAACAGGGGGTCGTAGCCTCCTACCAGTTGGTGTTGGTAAACTAAGGTGTGGGTGCATCCTGATCAGTTGGTACTGATCAAAGAGGAAGTGCAACTTCCTTCTATGTAACATGTAAAACAAATTTCGTGGTTAATAGAAAAGAGCTTGTGGTTTTTCCCATTTGGTTTCCACGATAAAATATTGTGTTAAGATTATGTTTTGCATTAATAAATAAAAATTGCTATATTTTTCCTGTCACTGATTCACCCCCCCCCCCTCTCAGTAACAAAATCTGATCATTTAATTTGGTTGTGGTATAAAAGAATCGGTCGTATGAACTTTGAAAACTTGGTAAAAAATAGTACCAAACAAGGAGTAAGAGATATGCCAAAGATTAAAAAAACCCTCAATCATTTTCTGCAAGCAATTCCATCATGGAAAACAATCATGGGTGAGCTTCAATACAAAGGAATATGCAACATCCAAGCCATTAGAACTTTTGCATACAGATCTATGTGGACCAACAAGAACAAAAATCTTGTAAGGAGAAATTATTTTATGTTTCTCATTGATGATTACATAAGAATGACTTGGGTTACCTTTCTTAAAAATAAAAATGAGGAATTTGAAAAATTCAAAACCTTCAAAGATTTGGTTGAGAATGAGACTGATATGAAAATCAAATGTTTAAGTTCATAAAATGGAGGTGAATTTACAGACAATGAATTGCAATAATTTTGTGAAGCTCAAGGAATAAAAAGACAATATTCAGCTACAAGAACTCCTCAACAAAATGGAGCGGTTAAAAGGAAGAACTAACATGTACAAGAGATTGCTAGAATAATGTTGAATGAAGTAGTATTATCAAACAATTTTTGGAGAGAATCAGTTTATATTGTTCCTTACATTCTAAACAGAGGTAAAATTAAAATGAAAAGTGACAAGACACCCTATGAATTATGGAAAGGTCGACCAACAAAGAACTAAATGGAATCAAAATAAATAGATTACAACAAAGAACAAGAAGAATAATATGGAGAAGAATAACAAGAAAATGAAGAAGAAGAAGAAGAAATGGTATTCCAAGATACACAAACACCATCAAGGTTTGTGCAGAAAAATCATCCATAAAACCTAATTCTTGGTGATAAAAATTCTAAGACTCAAACTAGGAGAAAATTGGCAAGTCGTTTTGAACAGGTAAATATCTCTTTGTTCTCCAAAATAGAGCCTAAATGTTTTGCGAAATCCAATCATTATCAACATTGGGTAAATGTTATGGAAGAAGAGTTAAACCAGATTGAGAAAAATCAGACATGGGAACTTGTCCCAAGACCCAAAGAAAAGAATGTGATTCACACAAAGTGGGTAATCAGAAATAAGTTGAATGAATAAGGAAAAGTGGTAAGAAATAAAAACAATATTGGTGTGTAAAGGGTATTCTCAAGTAGAAGGAATTGACTTTGAAGAAACATTTGTTCCTATTACAACATTAGAAGCCATTAGAATGTTTTTGGCATTTGCAAGCTTTAAAAACTTCATAGGATATCAGATGGATGTCAAGTCAACATTCTTGAATGGAGATTTAGAGGAAGAAGTGTACATTGAACAACCTGAAGGATTATCATTATCAAAAAATGAAGACTATGTTTCCATATTAAAGAAAGCAATTTATGGATTAAAGCAAGCTCCCAGAGCATGGTATTCAAGACTTGATAAGTACTTACAACAACAAGGTTTCAAAAGAGGAATGACATATAACAATCTCTACATAAAATAAGTCATGAAGATATTTTAATTATTGTGGTATATGTGGATGATATCTTTTTTGGAAGTAATGTTGATCAAATGAGACAATTTTTTTCTAAAGAAATGCAAAAATAATTTGAGATGTCCATGCTTGGAGAATTATCATTATTTCTAGGAATGTAGGTTACTGAAAGAAGCAAAGGCATATTCATTTTTCAGACCAAATATATCAAAGATATGTTGAATAAGTTTGAAATTGAAGATTGTAAACCTATCAACACACCCATTGTAAGCTAAGTAAATAAGACGACTCAAAGGAAGAAAATCAAACTTTGTACAAATCAATGATAGACAACCTTCTGTATATAACAACTTCAAGACTAGATATTATGTAGGAAGTATAACTAGTTGGAAGGTTTCAAGATGAACCAAAGAAAACAAATGTGCATCCAGTAAAAAGAATATTCAGATATTTGAAATGCATGTTGGACTTTGGTCTATGGTGCCCCATAAGAAAATATTTTACTTTGAAAACTTACACAGATGCAAATTGGGCAGGTAGCGTGGATGATAGAAAGAGCACCAATGGTGGAGCATTCTATCTGGGAAATATCCTAGTGTCCTGATTCAACAAGAAGCAATAATCAAGTTCTCTATATACAGTAGAAGAAAAATACATTGCAACAAAAACCTACTATACACAAGTCCTCTGGATGAAACAAACATTGAAGGACATTCAAGTAGAGTACAATCAGTCAATATCAATATTGTGTGACAATACTGGTGCAACAAATATCTCCATGAATCTCATTATGCATTCAAAAACAAAACATATCCCAATCAAATACCATTTATTGAGAGATAAAGTTACATAACAAAATGTCAAGCTAGAATACATCAACACAAAGGAATAGATTGTTGATATCTTTACAAAACCTCTTCATAGAGAAGTTTTCAAGTATATTAGATAGAAACTAAGGGTGGTACATATGACATTCAATCAATGAAGCACTACAAGAGGAGAATCAACTCAGGGGGAGATGTCGTCAGAGAGAAGGTTGTTGGCTACAGAGAAGAAAATTAAGAGTACATTGTAAGGGGGATAATATCCCTTTTTCGTAGATGTCGAAGCGGGAGAGTACAAAGAAAGGGGGATATTTGTAGAAATAAATACTTGTAGAAAGCATTCAACTTGGATGAGAGAAACAATTTGCACACTAAAGGAGTACCAAAATGACTAATTGTTGCCATCATTGACTTACAAAGATGACTAAGTGTTTCCATCAATGAAAAAGTGTGAGATTATTGGACATTGTTGTCATTGATGTCAAAGATAGCCAGGACTATGAATATCATTGATGTCATTGATGTCACAGACAGAGGAAGTAGTGAATGCCTCTCTTTATTGCATTGAGAAAGGGGATATTGTGGTGCCTCTGTGTGTTTATTCTAAGGCGAAAGGACTATGTATGAATAGTCAACTCAAATAAAATTGGGTTGCACAAGCATGAGAAGGAGGTATACGATTGAAAGTTGAACAATATCAAGGAGGTGCAATCCTTGAGGCTAAGAAATCATGGTTTGTTGAAGTCCTAGGACGCAAAGGAAGCCCAAGCATGCATTGAAAGTCTGAGAAAAAATAAATAAGCTGGAGTTAAATTTCGAGGGCGCATAGGAAGAAATGGAGATAACATTTAATCCCACATGCGCAAAGAAAAATGAGTTCGATGGGTTTATATTGCAAATGCAGCATAGCATAGTTTGTATGTGAACGGTGAGTTATGGAACCATGTGCATGGAGTTACCTTTTGAGTTGTGGGGTCAATGTTATATCAAATACCGAAGTACCAAGTGATTTCTTGAACGCGTTGTTAAAATTTCCGAGGGCCCGAGGGCTGATACCCGATGGGACCCACTATAACTAATACGAGAGTATCAGAACAAACACATTGCCAAAACTTTCAGGGGCCCGATACCTGAAGGTTTGATGCTCGATGGGCCAACTCATATGTCATATCAACACCATGATATATGCCACATAAAATCCACGATGGAATCCATGTACAATGCTATGTGTTAGATTTCATAAAGTGCCACGTCAATCAGGACATGTAGATGAAGCCCACATGGAGACCACGTCAACAGCCATGTCACACCAGTGTATCGGATATTGGAAGTTTGTTTAAATTTTGAAGTTTTAAAGCCCGGGGACCTGATAGCCCGGTACCTTGGAGGTCCTGATATCCAGGGAATTCGGAAACATATCGACGATGAAGATTAAATTTGAGATGGATCAAACGGTGGCTAAGCATTGATAAGGTGTTGCATTGTAACTGGACCACGTGTCACAAGAAGATTGGATCACGTAAGTACCGATCGAATACTGTAAGAATGAAGGTGGATGATTGAAGGCTTACGGGTCTAATAGGCCTGGTGGCCCTGATATCGAGGGAACGAGATCAACTATCAAGATCAAATCGAGGAACTAGATCGGATGGCTCGTGAGAGTCAAAGTCATGTTGTGTGTTTTGTTGGGTGGAGAATGAATCGATGGTCATGATTTTTTCAAGGATCATATCTGAAGGTGGATTTGTGATGTAATATACTATGCGGGCTATGAGAAGATTGTGCACGAAACTAAGGGTATTTGTGTCATCTTCAAAGTATTTTTGAAACACGATTTAATGGAGAAAAGAAGGAATATGGGGTCGACTTGTTTGAGAACGACTTATTTTTGCATGAGAACAAATTCATGGAAGTACAGAATGTATAAATAACTATGTTTGAGTTCATTTCAAAGGTGGAAGTGTGCGAGTAAGTTGTAGATGTGAAGAGAGAAAATTTAAGGTGCAGAGATGAATATGTGAAGGCAAGTAAGTGTGAGGAAGTTGAGGCTCTAAGGTCGAAAGATGCAATAGAATGAAAAAGAGGAAGATATGAATGACTAAGATTTTCTGGGAGGTATAAGGACAAAAAGAAATTTTGAAACTATGCATATTGTGAATTGTGACAGAAGAGACAGAGGAGTAGATATGTACAAGTGAAGGCTTGAAGGAAAGAGATAATATGGTATTGTTGATAGCTTGAAGAGATTGGTGCTTCCAGTAAATTGGTGTCTACATCTTGTTGAGTTGGTTCTTAGCTAAGGGGATTGGTGTCTCCTCCAAGTTGGTTCCTGCAAACATTGTAACAGTAGGTTGGTGCCTACATGATTTTATAAAAGAATTGTTTTTCGGTTTTCTCCCATTTGGGTTTCTACGTTAAATATCAGTGTACTATGGATTGTATGGTCGTATGTTTATTATTAACTACTATAATAAGTAAATTAATACATTGATAATTATTGTAAGAAAATAAAATCATCCTTATACA
>ML778951.1:806173-908440 GCA_009831015.1 Picea engelmannii
GCCGCTGTAACATACTGTTTACTATTCATGATTCTCTGTTCCTTCGATTGCTATCATATTTCATTTTTAATGTTCTTCATTGTATCGTTGACAGTTATCGGAGATATTCGAGAGAGTGATAGCCACGGATGTCAGCGAGCAACAGATCAGCTACGCTCCCAGGCGTCCCAACATAACATACGCGGTGACTCCGCGGGTGATGTCGCTGGAGGAGTTGGAGAGCACCGTAGGACCAGAGGGATGTGTAGATCTGGTGACCGCGGCCCAGGCTCTTCACTGGTTCGATATCCACGCCTTTTACGGCCACGTGAAGCACGTGCTTCGGAAGCCCGGCGGCGTATTTGCGGCGTGGTGTTACAGAGAGCCGGTTGTGAACCCAATTGTTGACCGCGTATTCGAGGAGGTGTTTCGCGCGTCCGGGCCCTTTTGGGACCGCGCGCGTCAACTGGTAGACGAGGAATACACAACGCTCTACTTCCCGTTTGGGAGCGTTGTCCAGGAGGGCTCAGAAGAAGGAGAGTCGACGACGGTTCCCGTAAAATTCTGGGCAAAGAGAGAGATGGGGTTGGAGGGGTACCTGACTTACATGAGATCGTGGCCCGCTTATCATACGGCGAAGGACAGGGGAATCGATCTGCTGGACGAGCAAACCGTTGCCCGTTTGAAGGAAGCTTGGGGTGAGAGTGATGATGATGTGAAGACAGCTAGTTTCCCTGTGTTCCTGAGGATAGGCGTTCTTTAGCAGGCTTTCGTCATTTCCATTCAACGATGCTTCTTGAGATTTCCATTGCTACTTACATGTGACCAATCCCTACAGCTATCCATAGACCTTTTAAAGTTATGCCCTGTAACTTTTATTTTTCAATATTTGAAGGCGTTTCAAAAGTCTAATTGGGAAACTCAATGTCTTATATTTTCTTTTAACCAATTTGCAGTTATTTCTAGAATTTGTATATTTTATCTTATATTTACTAAGATAGTAAGCCAGCATTATGAATATTCAGTACATGTTCATCTATCGATGAGTGCCACGTAAGAGGGTAGGTTACTAGAAATTGGTGATCATAACGCATCTGCCATAGTTAGGGGTGCTCACATAATGATGCCCTTAAAAGATGCAATGTGGTTTCTTGATCATAACGCATCTGCCATACTTATGGGTGCTCACATAATGATGCCCTTAAAAGATGCAATGTGGTTTCTTGTAAATGCACACTCATAATGAAATTATGAAACATGTATGCATTAGTTAAAAACACTAATTTTAATTAGGGATGCATCTCGGGCTTTGACCATGGTTCAAATAGAAAAAAGGGCTTTAAGCCCTCTATGAAGCTTGTGAGACTTATAGACCATGAACAACTCTCTAAACCACAACACATGCCTTGTAAAATGGATCTTTAGCTTATGAGTGCAGTATCAAGTATCAATATCAGTATGAGGTTTTATGCTCTAGGGCTGATCTCAAGGATCAATATCAGTAGGAGGTTTTCTGCTCCAGGGATGGTCTCAAGGTCTCGACCATGCTCAAGGGAGAAAATAAAATGCCTTCAGCCTCAAAGTGAACATTTTAAGGATTTAGGCCATGAAGAATAACTCAAACCACTCTATAGGCCCTCTACTCTCACTTGATCTTGTTTTCTTATGCTTAATTAATGGTTGTAAGTTGTTGGTTGAAACACTTGCATCGAGATATGCCTAACTTTCATGCTTCCAAATGTGATCATGTTAATTTGCATCAAATTGCATCAAGAATTTAGTTTTCTCTTCAAGACTTTGCTTTTCCACATTCCTCCCATTCGATGTCTCATGTGTTAATGGTTTTATCTTAGTCATTGATTTTCTTTAAGGGATTTTACTTGCTTAAAAGTTATTGTGTAGCAAGCCCCTTAATGAGATCATTGATAAGGAGAGTAACCACGCCATTGCAAATCCTATGACAACACAAGCATACAATGGTGATGTGCATGAAAACAAGTGCATTTAGCTCGAACACCAAATGGGCATGTGTGTATGAAGTGAGTTGCAAAGAAGACATGCATAAGAAAGAAATCTATGTATCTCGACGAAATTTGCATCTAGCAACATAATGCAACGTTCCAATCATCTACATGATTTTGTGCTAGGGTTGATGGGTTCCAAGCTCTGAGAAGGGTGAATAAGTGTTTTTCGTATATGTGATGCATAATGGCATGGTGGGGTAGAAGTAAGTTTTCAAATATTTTTTTGTTGACATCTTGTTGCATCTAGCAACATGATATCAGTCTAAGACTTCATGCAAGGTTGTGTCGAATGATTGAGTAATTTGGTGCCTAGGGCCTCAAATGCTAAGTATGGAAATATGGTGTGCATGAGGGGAAAATAATGATGATAGTGACTAAGTGTGATCTCTTATCTTGCTAAAGGTCATTTAGCTCATTTCTTATCATTTTGCAAGAATTCAGGGGAGTTCCTCATTAGTGTCACACATTATGATCTCATTAGTGTCAATAGTTGCAATAAAAGACCATATAACAAGGATGAGAGAGACGTGAAGAGAAACCTCATTTTCGATGAAGCACCACTCCAAACGAGATTTAGACTTTTTCCTTTGAAGGCCTTTTGCACATAATTTAGGTGTTCATTGAAAATGAGTTTTGGATATTTGGAAGAGGTTACTTGCATGTTTGGGTTCTTATGAGTTCAATGCAACTAATGGAATCGAATTGTGAGGCCTGCGAGTCCGCTACCATTTTCTTTGCAACTACTACGTAGCTAGAGAAAATATCCAAGGTTGAAGAAGAAATCCCAGTGGTCAATTTATCAGTAGAGGTGTCAAAAATTGATGACATGAGGGAAATTGAGCTAGTTGATACCCAAATCATAAAATATACTTAATCACCAAATATAGTTCAAAGGATAGGTAGAGCATAATGAAGGATAATGAAACTGAAAGGAATGACGTGGGTCTTATAGTGGAAGCGACAAGAAACTTAGTGGGGTTAACATAGTGGTTTTTGGAGGATTTGATGGATCCCAAGCTAGAGAAAATATCTAAGGTTGAAGAAGAAATCCCAGTGGTCAATTTATCAGTAGAGGTGTCGAAAATTGATGACATGAGGGAAATTGAGCATGCGATGACATGAGGGAAAGATGACCATGCGATTTCTATCATGTGCTAATATCAGTTCCAAACTATTCTTTGTTGCTAAGTTAACAAAGATATGTAAGATTGTGGAAATTTGGCCAGATCAGTTCTATGTTTGTGATTTGAAGAAAGGTAAGTATATTTTCTTTGGTGGGCTTCTTGGCCTAATGGATAATTTGTACAAGTTCCATGACTCGATTCGACCTGAACCTGAACCGTCTGCACTTTTTTCTCACACTGTCGAGTGAAGTCAAATTTGGCATGAGCGACTCAAACATCTGAATTTCCAAAGTCTACATTCATTGGCAACTTAGAACATGGTTGTTGGTTTGTTGAAGGTGTTTCCCCCTGAAGGAGTATGTAAGGGTTGTGTACTTGGGAAGCATCATTAGGTACCCTTCGACACTAGTAAAGCGTGGCGAGAATGGAACCTACTAGAATTGGTTCGTAGTGATGTTTGCTACATCAATCTAGCTTCACTGGAAGGTGTAAGGTACATTTTAACTTTCATTGATAATTTCCCTCACTTCACATGGGTCTTTTTCCTAAATAATAAGAACCTTGCCTTTGATAAGTTTAAGGAGTTTTGAGCCTTTGCTGAGAAGTAATGTGTCCAAACCATCAAATGTTTGAGATTAGATAATGGTGGTAAGTATGTTAATCGATCTTTTGAAGAATACCTAGTTCGATCTAGTATTGATTCGTAGCATTCTGTTCCTCACACTCCTCAGTAGAAATATGTTGTAAAATGAAATAATCGGACATTTGTTGAAATGGCTAGATGTATTTTGAAAGATAAATATTTTCCTCCTCACTTCTCGACTGAAGTGGTATACTATGAAAATTGTCTGCTCAATCGCATCTCGACTCGATTTGTTCCTTCCATGACTCTAGTTGAATGATGGTGTGGGAACAAGCCTTCGGCCAAACACTTCTGCATGTTTGGATGTGTTTCCTGGGCTCATATTCCTGATGATTGAAAAAATAAGTTGGATGCAAAGAGTCAGGCTTGCATCATGATGGGATACTATGAAGAGTCGAAATCCTATCGAATTTTTTATTCTATCAAATGACAAGTCAATATCAAACAAAATGTACAGTTTGATGAGAATCCTTTTGGCATCAAGTTGTTGAATTCCTCTTTTGGATTGCTACAAGATGATCCCTTTCATGTTGTCTTTGGCACTAGCACTCTTGTTCCATACTTCGATCCTTCGACTAGATAGTCAAAATTTCTCCCTAGATAGACCAGACCATCAACCTTCGAGTCGAATAGCCCATCGTCTTCTATTTCTAGTGGTTTTTTGACTGAAGACCCTTCGACTTTTGATTGACCTGCTGAAGTGAACCCAATTTCACCTATTTCTTGTCTACCTAGATGGGATGCCAGGACAATTGAATCTTTCAGGTCTATTGTTGGAGATGCCTCCTATGGACGACAAACTCAAAGTCAAAAGCAACATGCCAGAGTTTCCTTGATGACTCATGTACTAGAAACCTCTAATCTTGTCACCTATTCAGATGTTGAAGAATGACCTAAATGGGAGCAAGCCATGATGACAGAAAATGATTCTTTGTCGAAGAATCACACTTGTGACTTGATTCTTTGACTTTAAGGAAAGAACATTGTGAAGTTTCAATGGGTCTATATGACTAAATTTACCTTTGAAGGTGTTTTAGAGTGACATAAAGCATTCCTAGTTGTGAAGATGTTTTCTCAACAAGAAGGCATTGACTACACTGAAACCTTTTCCTCTATCGCAAAGATGAACTCTGTTTGACTGATTCTTTCCCTTGCTACTCGCTTTGGATGGAAAATCCATCAGATGAATGTGACGAGCGTTTTACTTCATGGGGACCTATCTAAACTTTTCTTCATGGAACATCCACCCGGTTTTGTGATAGATTCAAATTTGGTTTTTCGACTCAAGAAGTCAATTTATGGTTTGAAGTAGGCTCTCGGAGCTTGGTATGCTAAGATCGACGGTTTCTTTCTTTGACTTGGTTTCAAACGTTGTGAACTTGATCATAGCTTGTATGTTCTCCACACCAATGGAGACACCTTGATTGTTGTTTTATATGTAGATGACTTACTAATTACTGAAAATCATAATGATCTCATCCTTAGATTGAAGAAACAACTTGTTGACTCCTTAGACATGACATATATTGGTACTCTGCATTATTTTTTGGTTCTTCAAGTATTACCACTTTGTGATGGATTTTTTATTTTTCAGTCTAAATATATGATTGATCTGTTGAGACATTTTAAGATGGTTGATTGAAAGGATTGTGCTACTCCTTTTCAATCTGGATTAAAGCTTACCAAAACCTGTCAAACACTCGTAATCAATGCTACACTTATTGACAATTGGTCAAAATTCTTATTTATCTTATTCATAGTCAACCTAACATTTCCTTTGATGTTAGTGTGGTTTCTTAGTTTATGGAGGACCCTAAAGAAAGTCACTGGAAATAAATCAAATGATTTTTTTGCTATCTAAAGGGTACCACTCATTTTGGTATCAAGTATTGTCAAAGTTCATATTCACTAGTTGGCTTCACTGGCTCTGAATGGGCTAGTGACGGTGATGATCAAAAGTCCACTTCTAGATATGTGTTTTTCTATAGCACTAGCCTTTAGTGTGGACATGCAAGAAAGAAAAGGTATTCCCTTTGTTGACTACAGAAGTAGAATATCATAGCGTTGTTCAAACATGTACTGAAGAAATATGGATTCACCAACTTTTGGGAGAAATTTTCCTTCTTGTTTAGACCGCGACTAAAATATTATGTGATAACCAAAGTGTTATACATGTTGTTGACAATCCTATTTCCCACATTAAGATGAAGTATGTTGAGCGCCATTCTCGCTACTCGAAACAATTAGTTCATGAGAACATTTGCTCTCTTGAATATTGCAAGACAAAAGATCAAGTTGTTGATATCTTCACCAAACCTTTAATTGAAGCCAGATTTATCAAGCTCCACACAGTGCTTGGGATTTAGAAAGCTACAATTATGAGGGGGTGTCTTAATGATGTAATTTCACCTCCTAAATATCCAAAGTTGTGTGTTGNATCAAGCATTGATGGTTCATCACACATCTCCTAGGTTCAATTGGTATACCTACATATGGATATAGTCGGTCGAGCGATCAACCAACACACTACATCATCCAGTCGAATAGTCTACGTGCATGTTGGTCGGGCAGTCGACCAATAGTCAAAGATAGTCAGACGATGGATCAACCAATCCAACGCTTGTAAGTTGTTGGTTGAAACGCTTGCATCGAGATATGCCTAAATGAAGTTATTTCTAGAATTTGTATATTTTATCTTATATTTACTAAGATACTATGCCAGCATTATGAATATTCACTACATGTTCATATATCGTTGGGTGCCACGTAAGAGGGTAGGTTACTAGAAATTGGTGATCATAACACATCTACCATAGTTATGGGTGCTCACATAATGATGCCCTTAAAAGATGTAATGTGGTTTCTTGTAAATGCACACTCATAATGAAATTATGAAACATGTATGCATTAGTTAAAAACACTAATTTTAATTAGGGATGCATCTCGGTCCTATGGTCTAAAGAGAAAAAAGGGCTTTAATCTCTAACTGAAGCCTCTGAGACTCATAGACCATGAACAACTCCCTAAACCACTACACATGCCTTGTAAAATGGATCTTTAGCAGTATCAATACCACTAGGAGGTTGTGTGCTTTAGGGATGGTTTCAAGGTCTCTACCATGCTCAAGGAAGAAAATAAAATGCGTTCAACCTCAAAGTGAACATTTTAAGGATCTAGGCCATGAAGAAGAACTCAAACCACTATATAGGCCCTCTACTCTCACTTGATCTTGTTTTCTTATGCTTAATTAATGATTGTAAGTTGTTGGTTGAAATGCTTGCATGGAGATGTGCCTAACGTTCATGCTTCCAAATGTGATCATGTTAATTTGCATCAAATTGTGTCAAGAATTTATTTTTCTCTTCAAGACTTTGCTTTTCCACATTCCTCTCATTTGATGTCTCATGTGTTAATGGTTTTATCTTAGTCATTGATTTGATTTAATGGCTTTGACTTCCTTAAAAGTTATTATTGAGCATGTCCGTTAATGAGATCATTGATTAGGACATTTGATGTCTCATGTGTTAATGGTTTTATCTTAGTCATTGATTTGCTTTAAGGGCTTTGACTTCCTTAAAATTATTATGGAGCAAGCCCCTTAATGAGATCATTGATAAGGAGTAACCACGTCATTGCAAATCTAATGACAACACAAGAATACAATGGTGATGTGCATGAAAACAAGTGCATTTACGCTTGAACACCAAATGGGCATGTCTGTATGAATTGAGTTGCAAAGAAGACATGCATATAAGAAAGAAAGCTATGTATCTTGATGAAAGTTTCATCTAGCAACATAATGCAACGTTCCAATGATCTGCATGATTTTGTGCTAGGTTTGATGGGTTTCAAGCTTTGAGAAGGGTGCATACGTGTTTTGCGTATATGTGATGCATAATGGCATGGTGGGGTAGAAGTGAGTTTTCAAAAATTTCTTTGTTGAAATCTTGTTGCATCTAGCAACATGATACCATTCTAAGACTTCATGCAAGGTTGTGTCGAATGATTGAGTGATTTGGTGCCTAGGGCCTCAAAGGCTAAGTATAGAAATATGGTGTGCATGAAGGAAAAATAATGATGGTAGTGATTAAGTGTGATCTCTTATCTTGCTTAAGGTCATTTAGCTCATTTCTTGTCATTTTGCAGGAATTCAGGTGAGTTTCGAGGTGAATTGACGAATTTTACCGTTATAACATCATTAGTGTCACACATTATGATCTCACCGGTGTTAATAGTTGGAATAAAATACCATATAACAAGGATGAGATAGACGTGAAGAAAAACCTCATTTTCGATGAAGCACCACTCCAAACGAGATTTTGACTTTTGCCTTTAAAGGCCTTTTGCATGTAATTTAGATGTTCATTGAAAATGAGTTTTGGATTTTTGGAAGAGGTTACTTGCATGTTTGGGTTCTTATGAGTTCAATGCAACTAATGGAATCGAATTCCGAGGCATGTGAGTCCACTACACAACTAATGGGGTGCTTAACAACTCGTTACAAAGATATACATGTCCTCTATCTATTTTCAATAGATGATTTAGTGATCCAACACCATAATATAAAGTTATAGTGGTGTTATGATGCTCATAAGGTTGACTGCCTATAGCCCAAGGAAGATCTGAATTAATAGAGAAACCATTCATTTTTAATCTATCAATAATCCATAGGTGTGATGTACTATGAGAGATGGTTAAATTCAGTTGTAGGCCACGAAATATGTTTTCCTCCATGCTCGACAAAGTTTTTTCCAGATTGAGGGTTTTTTTGGCTGCCCAAGCCAAGGATTTGCCTCATGAAGGCTAAGTTGCTAACTTGAGAGAGACAAAAATCCCTCGGAAGTTAGTGATTGAGGCTTAGGGTATGAGGTGGGTGAAACTGTCTATTCCTAGTAAAGGAAAGACAAATTGCCTTTGTTATTTTCAGAATTAAAGTTGAATGAAAATCTCCTAAGCCTCAACCACTTGGTTGGAAGGCCAACAAACTTCCATACATACCCAATGATAGGGTACCTTAGCTTGCTAAAATCGGTGAATTAGCTTAAAAATGTTCCAATCACTCACCTCAAGTGCCAATTTGTCTTCCTAAGTGAGCAATTGAGCTTTCTTGCTTTGGAAGTCAACAAGTTAGATAAGGAAAGCAAGTCACTCACCTAAAATGGAAGGCAACCTCCCAAGGCCAATGACTAGCCTCTTAACTTCTCATGCAAGCAATTTTTCCTTTAGCTTCATTTGATTAGCTTGTATTGAGTTTTAACTCTTCCTTTTGCATAGAAAATGAAGTGTTTCACTTCCTTAAGGATCAATGTTTCCCCATTGATGCCTTATTCTTCTTTCATTTTCTTGAATGCAACTGCTTCTTCATCCTCTTATACTCTTTGTTATTTGGGCCATTGAAGTTGCAGGTTTGAAACTGTTGGAGCTAAGTCGAGTTGAAGAAAGTCTAATCCTCTTCTTGGAGTGATGCACATTGCTTCTCACATTCATAGACAATATTTCCATCTCAGAAATCAATGTACAGGTCAAGTGGTGTTGGACTCCATCATTGCGTTTTGAGCTTGCATGGTTGCCAGATAAGTTTGCAGTCTCGTTTGGGATTATTTTCACCTTGTAGACTGAGTGTACCTCTTCCAAGAGCATGTGCACTAAGACTAGATCTTTCTATAGCTATCCAAAGCTTCCATCTCCCTCCAAACAAGTTTTGCAAGTGCCAGAGGGATTTCAAGCAATGCTCATATTTCTATCCAAGAATTTTCACTGTGTTTATTAATTTTGACCTTTGTCTGAGTGAATGGAAATGATATCTTACTTAAAAAATCAGCTCATATAAATTCACTTAGTTTTCTTACCTTGAATCCTTGTTTTTCATATTAGTTAGAACTCTATTCATTTGGTTTTCCTAGCTTGAATCCTTGTTTTGTTTAATATTAGTTGGAGGAAATCTCATGCTTCCTTATGCTTCTTTATTTCTTCTTTTCTTGTTTGCAAGAATCGGTTCGGTTCAAGAATGGCTAAGATTTGGTTGGGGGAAATGATTTATGGAATGCTGGATTGAATGAGCTTATTGCCAAAATAAGGTTGTCAATGAAGAGTTGGCATGATATTACTTGCCTTTATTTTCTTTGTTGCATATTTTGTTTTTTTCTCACCATAGAAAGAAAGGGATTAAGAATAAATCACTAACAAATTTTATTGCAACATAGCAGTTGGAGCAAGTTGAAATGTCCATGGATGAAGATTTTGGAATGCAGTATTTAATTTTATCTGAAATCTGGCCAGAATTTATTGGATCTGCATATTTGAGTGGTCAATTATGTATAATCAGATGTCCAAAGATTTTTTATTAAACTAATTTATTTTTGGATTCATAAATACCATTTAAACAACAAAAAATTATGATTTTGTGCAGATTTATGTCTCCTAATTATAGTGAAAATAACCAAATCATAGAACAGTTATACAAAACACATTAAAATTTAATGAGCCATGCAAATTATACATGAAAAAAACAATTTATGCATGGGATTTAATGATTGATATTTTTATTATTATCAAGAACTAAGTTTAAATAACTTGAAAGCCCATTGTAGCCTTCTACACTCATAGTTCTTGCTTATCGATTGAAAGATTGTTTTAGGAATAAATCCCATTTGTTTTTTTTACAAGCTAAGAGTATTTAAGTTTGACTTACTAAAATCTTTTTAAGGTTTGCATAAAGAGAATGGTTATAATCCTTCTTTAATTCTTTATTGTTTGTGTATTGGTTTAGGTAAAGGTATTGTTATCACATATAGTTGTCAAGGGAAACAGGTCATCCAAGTTCATATCCTACACAAGAAACATCAAAGTGCAGCATTTAGAGAAGTCCATTTCGGGCTCGAAATGCAAGCTACAGGCGAGATCAGCTTCAGGAGTAGACATTCCTGAGAATATCATATCGACAGTTCATGAGAATCGAGGGTTCGAAGTATTGTTAAAGTTGTTTGTCAAAGTGGTCAAAGACAGAAGTGTCGAAAGCCCAAAGTGAATTTGGACCATCCATTGGTGGTGCCACACGTAAGTAGATACATAGCTCCGGGTAAAAGTAGTTGAGGGTAGAGGATGTTTGAGATTTGATTTTCCCAGAGCCCGGAGACCCGAAGGGATCTCAGTCGTCGATCTCTGGAGGCCACACGTCATCAGATCTTCCTCCTGGAAGTATTATTGTTCAACATCAAAAGTAGTGTGCCCCTCCCCCAAGGCACAGTTTGGCGGATCCTAAAGTTGGCGGGCGGTTGAGCTTGGTGGTGGAGCTAAATCTAGCGGGTGCACCCAGATCTCAGATCAGGACTAGATCTACGGTCACAGCTCATTACGGGGACACAACGTGCTCAAGAGATAATTTTGTTGATCGGTCCCTCAATTGAAACTGTGGTTTGGCAAAAGGCCTACGTGGAAAGAGGTGGTGGATTGCGGGCTCAAAAGCGGTGTGAACACAAACCACCTTTGAGCGGCCCCGCAATCACATGTTTATATGGTGTCCTATTCGAGAGCGCCATGTGGTCTCCCCCTGGGCATTTAATCTCATTGATTTCCCGATGCAGACATTTAATTAAGGTGAGGGAGGTTGGTGAAACCTCGTCTCACTACTTAAATGGAAAGACATAAGGACTTTCAGCAAGCCGACTCTTCTGCAATTCCCTATTGAAACAAGATTGTGTTTGACAGAAGCTCATGTCTAAAAGAAGACTACATGTGCAGTCTGCCAGAGAAGACACAGATGTATGACATTGGTCGAGAAGCTTGAGCATGCCTCTACTGGTAGTGGCAAATTGTTTTGAGTATATAGGAGTCATTTTGATATTTGGTAATGGTTGATGGTTGAGCTAAGCTCTCGTATTGTAATGTTTTAATGAAGCCTTGGTTCTCTGGTTATGTAGCTTGATATGAGACTTCTTGTTTAATGAAAGCCAACTTCTATTTCCATCTTACTTGTGTTTGATACTAAATGTTCATGATCGAAGGATTCACATGGATTGTGGTGACTGTGTTGTAATGAATGTTTGATTGCAGTGAAGTTATAGCGTTTTCAGTTTCCTGAAACTTCGAATTCAAGAGGATCTTGTTTTCAGAGTTTTCCCTCCTTAGGCTGCCAGAAGACCTAATGTCCATAGCATACCTTTACATATTCTCCTCAATTTATTCCTCCTACTCACCCTTACTACAACTTACTAGATGAATTTGATCAAGACCTCATTTTCTTGTGCATACTGCCTCGATTTTCTGAGTTAAAAAGATATTCTCTCGAGTCTTCCCCATTTGACCTCTTTAAATCCATTAACCATGACATATAAACTGATGGGTATTGGGCTTACCTCTGTCGCAATCCATAGGTGACTTCTGGTGCTAACATTTCAGGTGTCGTTTTCGGGGAACGAATTGAAGACATTTCCCTGGGATAGACGACAAAGAGCTTATTATTATGAGGGTGCATCAGATATCAGAACCATTGAAGATTGTAGCTTGCACCTGGAAACTCCACTGTTTAAACTCTACTTTTTCAGTTGTGGTTGTCTCTAGCACACCTGAAGCTGACCCAGAGAAGCTTTCTCGAGAAGGTTTTTAGAAGCTACTTACTCATCT
Source organism: Picea engelmannii (assembly GCA_009831015.1). Taxonomy (NCBI): domain Eukaryota; kingdom Viridiplantae; phylum Streptophyta; class Pinopsida; order Pinales; family Pinaceae; genus Picea; species Picea engelmannii. Next base: position 818,566 of record ML778951.1, read on the forward strand.
TGAAAGTTCCCTGGGAAAATGATAAGGATTAAAAATGGTCTTTAATGGCGAACAAAGAGCAGATGCATTCAGGTTGCATATCATTCACCTGTGAATCCATGTTTAAAGAATTGATCAGTGACTCCACTAGTCTGAAATGGAAAAAATCATGGCTCGGAGGTTTGCTCCTTTTGATTTTTCCTCCATTCCTAGTTTTCCCAATGTTGTTCCTTCTATGAATGAATGGGGTGATTTTTTGCCCAAATTTAGAGAACGTAAATATGACAACCCTGTCGAGCATCTCCTTGAGTTTCATGAACTCATGCATCAGTGGGGAATACATCATGAGGATGTATTATTGAATATGTTCATATTCTTGTTAGCAGGAGATGCTCGTGAGTGGTATTTCTCCTTACCCCCTGCTAACTTCTCCTCCCTGGAGAAGTTTCATGCAACTTTTAATAGGCACTGTCAAAATTTTTATTCCTCTGAGTTTATTTTTCATAACTGTTGTGAGGAATATAAAGACTATGTTCCAGATATGGTTGTTTCTTATGAAAGTTGTGAGGATGAGGGATATACCTCAGAGGAGTTGACGGAGCTGGTAGACTCCCTTTCCGCCAAAGTAGAGAGTTTGAAACTTGAAGATAGCGTTGATGATGGCATAACTATGGATGCATTATTTTCCACCCCTAGTACACCTGTTGTCTCAAATTTAAAAGAAGGAATGGTTGAAGAAAAGAATCAAGAGATAGCTCTTTCCTCTTTGTAAGATAAAATATTTTTGTGCTCACCTACCCTTGAAGAGTATTCAGAAGCAGAAAGCATAGGCTTCCAATCTTCTTATGAAAGCGAAAGCTCCTACCAAGAGAAACATGATAGAGAGAAAGATCCATCCATTGATATACATGAAGAGACTTCTTGCGCTCAGCTAGTGTATGTTGTCGGAGCAGAAAAAGGAGAAATGGAGGAGCTAACGGTGCAGTTTATCTCTTATCTTGAACCTATAAATGAGGAAATATTACCTAGGATCAGCCAACCCGCATCAACCCTCTACCCACTTGTACACTCTGAGAACATCAAACGATGGGTGAGCAACAAGGAAGTGCAAGAGGTAATTTCTTACCAGTTGAGCTTTCCTTATTATAAATTTTGTGACCCTGTGAGGTTGTATATGGAGCTGTGTTTCCCAAAAGAACTGAAGCCTGCAACGTTATTCATATTATCATCATTTAGGGGTATGGTTGGTGTTCCAAATCATGTTCTCGTTCTTCTTTCATACTTACCTTACCTTTTGTGGATCATTTGCAACGAAGAGAAGAATTATATTATTGAGCAATCTAGGTGGCTATGGTGGAAGTTTGATTTCACCTAGTGGTTTGTAAAAGTAAGCTAGTGTAGGTTTGTACATAAATAATCTCTCTCTGGAGCAGGTGTGTTTGTTTTCTTTTTTAAGTAGATTAGAGTACATGTCGGCCTTCAGTGAAATGTTTTGAGATAGACTCCATAACCCAACAGCTAAGTCACTGGAATTACTTGTTCTTGGAAACTCCCAGGGAGCATGCCATCCCCTGTGGAGCCAAATGTTATCACATATAGTTGTCAAGGGAAGCAGTTTGTCCAATTTCGTGGCCTGCACAAGAAACATCAAAGCGTAGCGTTCAGAGCAGTCCATTTTGGGCTTGAAATGCAAGCTACAGGCGAGATCAACATCAGCAGCAGACATTCGTGAGAATATCAGATCGGTGGTTCATGGGAATCGGGGGTTCGAAGTATTGTTAAATTTGTTTGTTAAAATTGTTTGTTAAATGGGAAGTGTCGAAGGCTTGAAGTGAATCTGGACCATCCATCGGTAGTGCCACGCGTCAACAGATCCATAGCTCTGAGTAAAAGCAATTGAGGACAGAGGAGGTTTGAGATTTGATTTTCCCAGAGCCCGGAGACCCGAAGGGATCTCAGCCGTATTGTAATGTTTTAATGAAGCCTTGGTTCTTTGGTTATGTAGCTTGTAATGTTTTAATGAAGCCTTGGTTCTCTGGTTATGTAGCTTGATATGAGACTTCTTGTTTAATGAAAGTCAGTTTCTATTTCCATCTTACTTGTGTCTGATACTGAATGTTCATGATCGAAGGATTCAGATGGATTGTGATGACTATGTTGTAATGAATGCTTGATTGCAGTGCATTTATAGCGTTTTCAGTTTCCTAAAACTTAGAATTCAAGAGGATCTTGTTTTTAGAGTTTTTCCTCCTTAGGTTGCTGGAAGACCTGATGTCCAGAGAAGACCTTTACATCTTCTCCTCAATTTCTTCCTCCTACTCACCCTTACTACAACTTACTGGCTAAAGTTGATCAAGACCTCATTTGCTTGTGCATACTGCCCTAGTTTTCTAAGTTAAAACGATATTCTCTCGAGTCTGCCCCATTTGACCTCTTTAAATCCATTAACCGTGACATATAAACTAATGGGTATTGGGCTTACCTCTGTCACAATCTAGAGGTGACTTCTAGTGCTAACTTGTACTCTTAAGTGCTTGAATGTCTGTGGGCATGTGTTTTCTGGGGTATTACTATGCTTTTAAAATTTCTCTCAAATTTCCCACACACTTGGATGAAATCTTGATGTTCACAAACAATTATTTACACTATGTTTGATTTGAGTTTTGGCTTAAGCATTGAATTTTTATTGTAGATTTTTTTTTTATGGAAAATAATATTATGTTTGTTTATATATTCCAGTAGGAAGTCTTTCTCAAATAAACAATTAAGTCCCTAAGTTATCTTGCTTTTTATTTAAGTATGAATTTTCTTTATCACATAATCATTTTGGATAGTTTAATTGTTTGTCACATGCATGATATATGGCTTGCATTATCATTCAATAATTGAAACACTTCAAAATTTCAATACTTATTATGCAAGCATGTTATTCTAAATGGTGTTGTCTAAATGTTCTATTTTTTGCCTTTTTCGTTGACATCCGATGATACAAATCTTGGTGAAATCACAAGATTCTATTGTTTAAATTGCATTTTGTAATGCATAAATGGATCCAACGTCATGAAAAACCCCTAGGGCACTCAAATTGTATAAAATCAGCCACTCAAAACTTCAATTCCAAAAATTTCAAGTCTGATTTTGAGCAAAATTGATCAGAAAATATGCCCGAAAAGCACCAAAAAGTAAAACGTTAAGGCTACACGATTCTAAATTTGTAAGGTGGGTGTGTTTTGAAGAATGAGCTCACCATTTGAAGTTATCGAAAGATTGGATAGTGGAGAGAATATGAGAAGTAATTTCACTATCTTTGATTGTCATTTAATACTAATCGCTAATGTGTCGCATCCATGGTGAGGGTGCAAGGATAAGAACAGCAGGAGAAAAAGGCATCATAATGAAGAATGAAATGATATTGTTTATAATATTGCATTGCATTGTATACGCTTCATTGAATAGTTTTTAATGAGGTTGAGACATAACTCAAGTGGCACTTGTGTCCCTAAAATTAACATGAAAAATTATTTAAGGCATATGCAAAGCATTCATTTATTGATGATCTCTGGAGGAAGTAACTCGATGAACACTAGTTTCACCTTGTTTTAGCCATTTGCGATTATATGGAAATGTCACAAAGAAAATAAAAATGGATCAATTGTAGCTGCAATTTTTTTATTTTTAATAACTTGTACAATTTAACACATTTTCCCATATCTCATACAAGTTTCTTTTGTCCTGCTGAAGTTATGGAAAAGGGTAAGAATGAAACTTTGTCAAACCCATATCAATTTTTCATGGACATAACATTGCTACTAAAAATCACCTCAAAGCCTACCTATTTGTGCCTCTAGCATATGTACAATGATGATGAACCTCCACAAACTGACACCAACAGTCAAATTAACCACAAAAGGGTGCACAAAGATTTTAATGTCAATATCACATGCCTCCACAAGGTGGAAGCCATGGATGAATTTTTTACATGTGGATACATGCTAAAGACCTCGATCTAGAGTGTATATGTAACCAGTTGAACATTGAAATCATGGAGTGATGACATAATCAGACAATTCAATGCTACTACCTATCAAGGGATGTATAAATACCCTCCTCCAACAATATCAGTGAGCCACAAATGATTGAAGGAATTCAACAAAGGGCATGATGTGCATTAAAATGTGAATGGATTTTTCATTTCAACTAAATCTTTTTGAACCACCACATGCAAGATTTAGTTGATTATAAAATTACAAGTGGAATTATAAGACCTAACAATGCTCATGAACTACTTGTTTGGGAGGTGAGACACCAAATACATATGGTTAAGATAGATTACAATTATGCATGAAGTGATTAAGCAAGGAATTATTTTTAATTGGGAAAACCTCATTTCCACTAACCTTTCTCAAGTTATTTGAGAGGTCAAACACCTTCAAATGATGCATACTTGAACTTTACATGGTGTCCTATCGTATGGAGAGTGTGTGTTCTTTCTCAGAATACTTTGGTTTCAATCCCACCTAGCATCCTTCCTTTGCACATGTACATGCTTACTTCCAAGGCTTTTGAGTAACTTAATATGCCCAGGAATACTCCACTATGCGTAAATTTGTTCCAACTCCCTTGTATGAAAGAATCCATGGAAAATAATGTCCATGCTTTTCTTCAATATCCATAGAAGTGTTGAAGAAAATTGATGATTGGTACCTATTAGAGAGAAGATACTACATAAGGATATATGATATGTCCACTACTTCACACACATTTCCCAAGGATGTGAATTTGATTAAGTATCTAGGAAATAACCTTCCATACTATATTGCATGGGTAGAAATGACATGGAAAAAGAGCAAGATGGAGCATTGGCCAAAGTTGAAGCCAAAAGTTGAAAGTCATAAAATCATTGACTTGGCCAAAAGGAAAAATTGACCTTGGAATTTAAAGCATATAGTCCCTACTCAGAGCCTATCAAAGTACATGACACTCATCAAGTGGTTGAGAAATTATTTGCATCTCAATCCTTAGTATAGAGACAATGTTGAAAGGATATATATAGGATATTTTAAGATTATGTGGAGGTGGAAGCTAGAAGAAGAAAACATGATAAAGTGATAATATATAAAACCCTAATGGATCCAAGTCCATCAAATTGACACTTTGTGTCATTCAACATCATTTACCTTAGTATAGAGACAATGTTGAAAGGATCTATATAGGAGATTTTAAGATTATGTGGAGGTGGAAGATAGAAGAAGAAAGCATGCTAAAGTGATAATATATCAACCCCTAATGGATCCAAGGCCATAAACTTGAAACTTTGTGTCATTCAACATCTTTTCATTGCAACTACTATGTAGCTAGAGAAAATATCTAAGGTTGAAGAAGAAATCCCAATGGTCAATTTATCTGTAGAGGTGTCGAAAATTGATGACATGAGGGAAATTGAGCTAGTTGATACCCAAATCATAAAATATACTTAATCCCCAAATAGAGTTCAAAATATAGGTAGAGAATAACGAGGGATAATGAAATTGACAGGAATGACGTGGGTCTTATAGTGGAAGTGACAAGAAACTTAGTGGGGTTAACATAGTGTTTTTTGGAGGATTTTTGCAACTACTACGTAGCTAGAGAAAATATCTAAGGTTGAAGAAGAAATCCCAGTGGTCAACTTATCCGTAGAGGTGTCAAAAATTGATGACATGAGGGAAATTGAGCTAGCTAATACCAAAATCATAAAATATACTTAATCCCCAAATAGAGTTCAAAATATACGTAGAACATAACAAAGGATAAGGAAATTGAAAGGAATGATGTGGGTCTTATAGTGGAAGTGACAAGAAATTTAGTGGGGTTAACATAGTGGTTTTTGGAGCATTTTATGAATCCCAAGCTAGATGTGGAAGATGAATGAAAAATTGACACCTTTGAGTTTGATTTCATGTACCAAGAATTGAAGAGGGTGTTGGTGAAGAGGAAGTGGAATGAGAAGAAGCAAACAAAGGTCCAAATAACTAACAAGCTAATCTCAAATTTGGATATTGCACATCTACTTTCCTTAGGGGAATAAAGGATTTCCTTTGCACAAATATCTAAAGAAAAGATGAATAAAATGCATAACAACCTCCTAGCCATGAGAAAAGAGAACATTGATCTCAAATAACAACTTGGAAATCAAAGATATCGAATGAAGGCAAGACATTGCTTATAAGAAAGGCCACCATGCTAGATAGTCGTTTTTTTTAAGTGGACAAATATTTTTCGAATCCCATTAGAATTTTCTCCTTACAAGATTCAATGACACTTTTCAACCACCAAGTCAATGAGAAGATAGTAGAGATTAGATAGAAGAAGTCCCAATTAGTACAATGTCTTTAATGGTAGGATCAATATGCTCTAATTTTGAGCCATATTCATGTACTAAGTTCAATAGAGAATGTCAAATTATGTGAAAAACATGGACTTTGAATATCATAGTGGACAAATTACATAAAAGAAATTACTCAGTCTTTTGAATGAAATGTTAAGTGTTTTGAAAAATGTTTAGGTTGCAAGTGGCCTACTTGTGGATCCACTAAACTTCCCCATTGAAGGACCCTCCATCCTCAAGAATCTCAATTAAAGGTTCATAAAAAGCATAAAATCAAGGTCAAACCTCAATGCCAATGAGATCCTTGATGTTAATGAGGCAATCCTAGAAAGATACATAGTGCTCCCAACCAAGAAAGTTGAAAAGTTAAGACATGCATGTGATGAGATACCCAGCAAGGGAATCAATGTAGAGTTTAGGATGGCTATATTGGAAAATTGGTTTCCATTGATGTCAACCTTAGAAGAATCCCTAAAGCAAAGCCCATAAGCCCCTAAAAGTGATGATGATGTGTCTACTTGAAGAATACGTGAAGAGCCTTGAAGTATCCTTGATATAAATGTATATAACTCCAAATTCGTCCCCATATGGCATACATTTTTAGCATGACCCTCACAGGATGAGATAACATGTGGTTGTTTCCACATGCCTACATTGATTTGTACACAAATAGAGACTTGAAGAAGCCCCTAAAACCAAGAGAAGAAGCCCCTAAAGCCCAATGAGCAAGCCCCTGAATCCAAGATAAGAATCCCCTAAATCCAAGTGAAGACTCCCCTAAATCTAAGACAAGAATCCCCTAAAGTAAATTAAAGAAGCCCCTAAGGTTGGACATCCTTAAGGAAGAGGTGTGACCCAAACGTTGTGACCCATGGTCGCACCCCCTCATGTGGAGAAGACTCATATATATAATAGGAGCCTAATTTGGCATTTGGATCACACCAATTTGACCTATCCAAGGAAGAGGAGTGAATTTTATCCTAGAGGAGATAATTTTCAATGGAAGATGAAGTGATGAAGGTAGAAATTCCAACGGAAGATGAAGTCTTGTGATGATTTGTTCTAGGGTTTTCTTTGAAGGTCATATTTGAATTTTCGATATAAATTTTTCTTTATAGCAATTCAGATAGTGGAACTTGGAGGTGTGTCATAAGAGATAGAGAAGAATCTTGGGTACAAATTTCGTGTTCTGACTCATTACAGGTTTGGATTTATACTCAATGGAAGTTGAGGTTTTTAAAACTGGGGTTTTCTTCTTCAAAACGAGTCATCTTTCCATTTTCGTTATAACGTTTTTTTGGAGAAGATTAAAGGAGATAAACTTGGACGAATTTCAAAGAATATATCGATGAATATTGGGTACAAGTTTCATATCCTGATTCATTATAGGTACAGAGTTATACTTGTTGTAAGTTAGGGTTTGTGACTAATCCAAAAACTAGTCCCAAATAGGTGTTAGAGACAAAATGGTTATATCTGAAGCTTCGTATGTCCAAATTGAATTCAACTTGTTTCATTAGAAGGAGGAAATATCCTAATATCCGAGGTCCAATTTTCAGAATCAGAAATGGAAAATTGAGCTTGTGGCGAATCTTACAAGTTTACAGTTTTGAGCAGTTTTGTATGTAGATTTAAGAAGTTATTTTGGGATTATACTTGAATATTGATTTGATCCTATATCATCATTTAAAATATTCCAAGGGGATTTGTGTCTCCTTCCAGTATGTTTTGGAAAACTCAGGGAGTGGGTGCTTCCTTCAATTTGGTGCTTATAAAATATTAAAACTACTTAAGAAATGTTTCTGTGGTTTTCTCCCAATTGGGTTTCCATGTAAAAATCTATGTGCAATGTGTATGATTAATGGTTAAGTTTTATGTAGTTCTTGAATTTTAAAATTGTTGAAATGACTCTATACCGATTCACCCCCCTTCCTCTCAGTATTCTTGAATATTCTAACAATTGGTATCAAAGTCAGTTCCTTCAGGAATAGTCTAACCACTGGAAAGAAAATCATGGATAAACAAGGAGAATTTACCAAAAATTGAAACTGTTGTTTGATGGGAAACATTATATTTTTTGGAGCATAAGAATGAGACCATTTTTGCAGACATGGGGATTTGATGTTTGGCAAGCTGCAGTAAAAGGATACACCGCACCAGCTTCTCCCCCAACATATAATGTTGGGAAAAAGATCAGTGAATACAATTTAAAGGCTATAAATGCCATTCAAAATAGTTTAACAGGTTCACAATTTGTTAAGGTTATGCATTGTAATTCTACAAAGGAAATATGGGACAAGCTCAAGAATGTTTATGAAGGAGATGTTAAATTCAAAGGGGCCAAGCTTTAGACTTAATAAGGACAATTTGAATATATGAGAATTAAGGAAGATGAAGATATTGCATCTTGTTTTCTCTGAGTTGATTAAATTGTGAATACTATAAGAGGACCAGGATAAAATATTGAAAATTAAGTTTTTGTGCCAAAGATATTGAAATATCTCTGAATGAGATTGGACCCTAAAATGTCATCTCTAGAAGAAAGACAGGATCTGGATATGTTGAGCATGGATGAATTACATGGAGTACTTATAGCATATGAAATGAGAAAAGAACAAGAAAATCCATCCATAAGGGAAGCAACTTTCAAATCCTCCAAGAAGACAAGAAAGAACAAACCAAGGTCAAAACCATGCTCCAACAATAGTTATGATTAAGACAATGAAGAAGAAGCCAAATTTATGAGAAAGATGAAAAGAGGAACCGAAAAGTACAAAAGTAAGCTTCCTTTCAAATTTTTTAACTATGGTAAAGTTGGCCATTTTTCTTCCAAATGTCCTTATGCAAGGGGTTCAAATAGTGATGAAGAAGAAGTTCCTAATAAAGAAAATAAAGATCAAGAAAGAGACGAGGAAATAAATAAAGGAATATTTGTAAAAAATAAAAGCCTCTATTCAAAATATGATAGGTCCTTATCCGATGAAGATGATCATAGTTACAATGACTCAATAGGAGTACTCTTAATCGCATTAAAGACTCAAGAGGAAACTACTAAAAATATTTAAGGAGACTCTAAAGAAGAAGGAGAAGTGAATCTTGAGGCAGAATTGATGAGTGCCTTAAGTGATCTAAGAGTAGAAAGGAAGAAAAAAAAAATTCTCAAACAAGAGTTAAGTAAATTGAAGGAAGGATTTCAAAAACCTAGTAAAAAATTTTAATAAGCCAAGCAAACTATCATAGATATAAGGATCGAGTTGGAAGAAGCCAAAGTGATTAAAGAAACACTCAAGAGACAACTGAAAGAAAAGAAGAAAATAACAGAGAATCTGGAAGCTGAAATAGTCTCGCTAAGAAAGAAACTACAAAAGAAGGACATCCAACTAAATTTTGGCAATAACACCAAAATATTGGATGAAGTCATCTGTAATAAAAAACCATTCTATGAAAATTCTATACTTGGATACAAAAAAAATAATACTAATGATTTTTCAAGATATATGATGACAGGAAATGAATCAGAGCAAAGACGTTATGCAGACACTATCAAGGGCTCCATCAAGAAAGAAGAATGCAATCCTCTAAAGGATTACATACAAAAACTAGACATCAAGAATAATCAAGAAGAAGATTGTTGTAACACACTCGACCCCTAAATACTCTTTTAAGGGGTGGGGCATCATAATTTCATTTTTCCTTAATTGATCAAACCCTCCTTCCAGGGCCTCTATCATGTTCTTCTCATCCATAGATCTCCAACCACTGTCTCCACACTCAAAACTGAGCTCTGTACTTGAAGATACATCCTTCCCAAGTTCTTCGAGGGCTTATTGGTCAAGGTCCACGTGGTCATTCTCATACATTTAATCCTAATTTCCCCGAAGTCATGGAGCTCCTAGCGCTCCTAAAGCTATGGAGGCGATCCATCCACCATTAATCTGATGGCATATCTTCCTCCATGTTAATGCTTACGCCTAAGGGAAAGGTTCGACGCTTCGCCCCTGTTCGAAGTATGCGGTCCAATGACCAAAGTCTCTCAGAATACCTATCTCCTGAAGCCCTGTGAGCTTGCCATGTGGCTTCGGCCTTCGAACCTTTTGGCTTATCCTCGACACTACCCTCAAAACCTCCGGAGTCCCGAAGTCTCGAATTAATTCACCATCCACTTTGGCAAGGAGAGCATGTACCAAAGGCTTACACATGGTGAGGGTGAGGGGTAACACATGTCTTCATCAGAGGATGACACGTGTCACATCCCAATATGCATATAAGTTCTATGGAAGACACAAATTGAGGGGACACATGGCTCGTTAATTGTGGTTCCATGTCACCCTAGTGACGTAGGCTTGCCATGTCACACCCAACTGATAGCCTTCTAACATCCCTCGGATCTCACGACAGAGATCTGTCCACGTAGATCCATAGATCTACGTCTCTCGTTGCTTCAAAACTCTGGTTTTCTTGGGTTTCATGGTGTAATCCTCTTCTCACCTCTAGATTAGGTCAAAGATGAATTGAATATGGAGTGGATCCAATGGTCATGGGTGGTCCTGAAGCTCCTCCAGATCGATGACTCTCATTGCTTCGCAACTCCGGGGTTCAAAGATTATCAACGCATCATACCTCAAATCCCTCGAAGTTCCAACACTCCAGACTATAGGATTTTTCGCCACACGTCCTCTTCCTATCAACAGTCAAGATCTATTTTGACGTTCGCGACTTCGACAGTTTTCACTCCTTCAAAACCCTTGGCCAAATTCCTCCATAGTACGAAGTCTTTGAACCACGAGATTTATTTCCATGTACCCATTCATCCAATGGTCCTCTTCACTTCGGCAATTCAGCATTTGGGAGTTTAGAGTGTATCTCATGGCTTCCCTTCTGGACCACATCGGATCTATTGCCACGTGTACCTAGAATCTATGGCCATGGTTTACTCCGTCTTGCATACTTTCGAGGAACACATCTGTAAATATATGAATACTCGGACTCCATGAAAAACCATGGATTTGTGGACACGTGTCCCTCCACCTTCAACAGTCCATATTAAATCTGTGACTCTAGCATTTAGGAGTTTCAGTGCTAAACCATTCCTATTCTCTCGAAGTAAAACTTCACCAAAGAGCTTAACGTTTCCCTTCCTACATATGATCTAACGGTCGGGAGGGATCCCGAAGGATCCAAAGATTGATGTTCTACGTCACTTCGCAGCTTCGTCATTCAGGAGTCTTGGAAGTTGTGAAGTTTTAACATGCTAGAGCTTCGAGTTCCCAGAGCTCCGAAGTCAATAAGAGCTAGCTCCTTTCGGACTAGCACAGGGTTCCCAGACCCTGTTCATATGGACCCTCTAAGGAATCTTAGACCATAAGCTCTATTCTTAGCCGAGATTTGGTTAAGGTCATGGGCATGAGCCTATCATCTCTTAGGCCATTGGTTTGAAGGATTCACCCTCCTAATTCATATAACTTTAAGTTCTGGAACAGGGTGAGGTAATCTCGTGGAATTAACAAGACTGGGGCAGTCCCTAAAAGTTTTCTCCAAACTCTAGAACTATGAGGTAACTCCCTGGGGAAAACACCTCTATGGTTCTTCCAACTGGCCTAGAGGCCAATATTGTTGCCTTACATCCAATTAAACAGAATAGTTTACTGAAGGACAATAAACACCATTATCATCTATTTCAAGCAAGGCACAAGTTATCACATTTACAGATAATAAAATCATGCAATTCAATTCTAGTATACAAGGCATAAAAGTACTTATCTATTACAGTCGATAACCAACTGAATGATTGTGGATGTTCTCCTTTCTACTCATTCATTCTTAGCACTCTGGCCACCCCCATCATAGAATCCTTGCAAGGTTTCTTAGATGCTTCCCCAACATCAAGATCCCATCCTTCCCCTTTTCTTCTACATGTCCAGGTCGCACGTTCCCCTTTGTGCATGTGTTCTTGTCTAGTGTCTCTCCTTCTCTTTGTAGAGCCTCATGCGGGCACCTATTCCTCCCTCTCTTCTCCTTGTCTCTATTTTCTGAATATCTTTTCCCAGGATGGTCCTCGACCTATCATGTTCCTTCTGTCAGAAGGAAACTCGGGTCAACCTGGTCTACCAGACCTTGTGGTACTTCGAGCTAACATTCTTTCAGTTAGAAAATGCTTCCATTCATGGGGGTGGTTGATTATCCAACCACCAGTCCTTCCTTCATTAACTGATTCCTCTCGTTAGGATCCAGATGAGGCTTATTATCTCAGGAAAAATGGAATTTGGTTCATTTGAACTAATGAACCCTCTCCACAGTTTCTGCATTCTTTCCTCTAGTCATATCATGGCCAGTAATTCAAGGATTTACCCCCATAGTCAGTCATTGGAAATCTAAACAATACATTCACATTGTTCCCATGCCATAGCATGGTGATCATGATTAATTATTAATTACAAGTTGGGGGAAACAAGGGGTATTACAATCCCCTACCCCTTAAAAGGGAACATTGTCCTCAGTGTTCTTTCTCAGTAACACATGTCATACCTTTCTCATTCAACTGCTTTAGAAGTCTTGACCCTCCTTCTTGGTCAAGTCCTTTTCAAACCCTTGGCCTTCATCACCTATCTTCGATAATCTTGGACAACAATCATATTAATCACAACTTTCATGAGTAAACATTTTATTGTTGCATAAAATTCAAGAGAATTTCATAACTTAGCACAATACTCATCTGTGTAGTTCGTGGATTCGTATCCACATGGTTTTCTTGTTTTCTTGGCTCACTATTTTTCCTGGACATATTGTGTGCATGATCCCAATCAATAGTTTATGAGAATTATCAAAGTCTCATCTTCCTTGTGGTCACTCACCTTCCAGGCCCAGGCTCAGGCATCCCCTTCTCTGCTATACAATTCCTCGGGAGATCCTATTGGAATACTGAGGGGGGGGGGATGAATCATTATTACCTCTTGTTGATATTAACAATTACTTTTTATATTTTATTGATTACCATAATGAATCAATAATGAATTGTATATCAAATCAATTATATAAATATATTTAACATCAATTACAAGGTTTTATAAAGAATAGTGAAGGACACCAATCCTCTTTAGAGCACCAACTCTAGGAGACACCAATCCCCTTCTTCAGGGCACCAACCCTAGGAAACACCAACTCCCTCGTCTTTAGGGCACCAGCCCTATAGGAAGCTCCAACTCCATTATCTTTTACAATTTGTTAGTAAGGATATGAATCCTTCCATGTTCCTCCCTTCCACCCTCACTGCATAAAAACCAATTGTTCTTCTTCTTGGACTCTGCTTCTGTTTGATCTTCTAATATGGACTGTAGAGACACCTTCTTCCCACAAATCTTTATCGTTTATATACTCTTCCAACTGGTGTGAACTATGAAACATTGTGTCACTTTTTTGGACCATCTCACCTCTTCATTAACAATAATCTCGTTTGTTTTTATTTATTCAAATATTATCGAGAAGACTTTTCAATTTAATGAAAATTATTTTCATTAATCAATCATAGGTATGGATCGATTTCATTTAACTTAATTTCATGTCTCTGCAAATATTGTAGGAATCAAATTTTGTAGAGCCGCTTCCTTCAATCCATTTACATGTGGCCATATGCGCAAAACCATGGGCTTATTGTCTAAGCGATGTTCCCAACGTCTTATGTCTTATGTGTTCATAACCCATGAATAGGGGCTAGAACCTAGTTCACTGGATTTCGGCGTTCAATGATTTTTCTTTGAGAATCATCTAATCTTCTGAAGTTTTCAATTTCCCAAAATGGTTATCTCTCACACGGGTTGATATGATGGTTGACATGATTCCCATAACCAAATCAACGATTGAGATGTATGTCTCTCATTTACTTCGAAACTTCATCTTTCACGACTTCTAGTATTAGAAATCATTAAACCTCCCAGAGTATATTTCGCCTAAACAGATTGGACAGTCAATATTCATTCTTCCGTTAGTCAAACGATCTTGGCTTGTCCATAGGTTTTGAACAAATCGACAATTATGACTTAATATACAGCTGAGTGAATAGTTCTCATTCATTTCAGAGCTTCAAGAATTTGGGCATTTGCTGGTGGTGAAAATTCCCAAAGTACATTCTCCCAGAGTGACGTAGCTACCGATGTCACTTGTGACTTGGAACTGGCTGGGTGGCTACCACATGTCACTTATATTTGTGATTTACACGTACCTGAAATGTCGATTTCATATTGACACTTTTCATTATCTGCCTGTGCCACGTGTCCTAACTCCCGAAATGTATCTCAGATCAACGGTTGAGAGTGACTTCGTAACTTGACAATTATTCTGATCCAATGACCATCATGTATTTTCCAGATCCGATGGTCCTCATTTAACCTGAAAAAGATTAACTCAATCCAATGTCTATCGAGAATTCGGGTATTTAGGATCTCAGGACTTTTTCCTTGCTTATCCTATCCTTCCACTTTACTCGATCCAAAGATCCTGGATTGTCGAGGGGTCCCAACTAGCACTATGTTTAAAACTATCGTCGAGTTTCGCAATGGAAACTACTCGTTGGTAGTGGAACTGATGGTAACCTTAAATCTATTGGTGGGTGACCATCAAAGGTCAATGTGGATTGCGGAACTATAACTTGCACGTGATTTATTCCGTTGCCCAAACTCCACAATTGAAGTTGTGTGATTTTTGGTGGATCAACCACAGCCATCGATATTTGAATCGATGCGATATGACATTCTAGACTAATTGCGGGATTGGAAATAACATGTAGTTTAATTCTCCCTTCGCGCTCCGCAATCAATCCCTACCCTTGATCTGGCGCTTGCGTATCCAATGGTCCTGATTTGTCCTATGGGGATTTTTATCCCGATAACGTTTATTCTATGTGCTTTCCCTTCTGAGATTCATGTGTGTTATCGATTGTTGACATCAATGACAATACATCAATGATAGTATGTCCAACAATCCCCCCTTTGTCATTGAGGGAAACACTCTAACTTCATACAAACTCCCCTTGTGATGATGTGTTTATCTATGAAGTTACTCTCCCCCTTTGAAATCAATGGCAAAGGGTTGCTTTCCCTATGGTAATGCTCCCTTGACCATTCAATTTTTAATGATGTTTTTGAATTACTCCTAATTTCTGTCGGAGATTTTCAAAAGTACTCATGGGCAGAGGTTTTGTGAAAATGTCTGCAATCTATTCTTTGGTGTCTATATATACTATTTTAACTATTTTTTGGGTGACCTAGTATCTTAGGAAATGGTATTTAATTGGGATATGTTTGGTTTTCGAATGCATGAGTGGATTTTTAGAGATACTTATGGCACTAGTGTTGTCACAGTTAATAGTAATAGGATCAGTATATTTTATTTGTAGGTCTTCTAGAGTTTGCTTCATCCAAAGAACTTGTGTACAGTAGGATGCAACAATAATGTATTATGCCTCTGTTGTAGAGAGTGATGTGGATGTTTGTTTCTTTCTTGAGCATACTATCAGGATTTTTCCTAGGAAAAATGCTCCTCCACTAGTGCTTTTCCTATCATATATGCTACCTGCCCAATCTGTATCAGTATATGTGGTTAGATTGAAGTCTTTATCTTTTGGATACCATAATCCTAGTTTTAGGGTGCCTTGAAGGTATATGAATATTCTTCTTACTTCTTTTAAGAGGGTTTCTTTAGGTGCAGATTGAAATCTCCCCACGAGTCCTACAACTTGCATGATGTCAGGTCTTGTTGTTGTTGAATAGAGAAAACTTCCAACCATAGATCTATACGTCATTTGGTCTACTTTTGGTGAGTCATATTCTAGACTTAGTTTACATCCAGTGACCATTGGAGTACCCATAGGTTTACTGTCTTCCATTTGGAATTTCTTTAGCATTTCCTTGATATATTTCATTTGAGAAACAAATATTCCATTTTTTGTTTGATTACTTGTAAACCTAAGAACAATGATAGTTCTCCCAACATAGACATTTCAAACTCTTCTTTCATTTTGGTTGCAAATTTTATGCTTAGTGTAGTGATATTAATCCCAGATATGATGTCATATACATATGCTACCACAACAATCATGTTTTGATCCTCAATTTTGATACATAAATTGTTGTCAGTAGTCCCTCTCTTGTATCCATGTTTTTGTAGATACTGATCAAGCCTAGAGAACCATGCTCTGGGGCCTTGTTTAAGACCATACAGAGCCTTTTTCAGTTTGCACACATAGTCCTGGTTTTTTGATAACATGAAACCTTATGGTTTCTCAATGTAGACTTCTTCTTCTAGTGTTCCATTAAGGAATGTTGATTTGACATCCATCTGATAGATTTTAAAATTTTTGAAGCATGCAAATGCTAGGAACATTTTGATTGCCTCAAGTCTTGCTACTGGAGAGAAAGTTTCTTCAAAATAAATACCTTCTAGTTGGGAATATCCTTTGTAGACTAATCTGGATTTGTTCTTCATAATTTCCCCATTTTCATTTAATTTGTTCTTGAAGATCCACTTAGTTCCTATCACATTCTTATTCTTGGGTCTTGGAACTAGTTCTCAAGTCTGATTCTTCTCTATTTGATATATTTCTTCATTCATTGATTTTATCCAATCTTTACTTTTGATAGCTTCTTTAATTGATTTAGGTTCAATTACGGATAGCATTGCTTGTTCTGAGTCAAAATCTAGTTTCCTTCTTGTTTTCACTCTTGCACTTTTATCTCCAATGATATGGCTTTCAGGATGATTCTTTTGAACTCTTTTTTATGGAGCTCTTGGCAAGGGCATTTCTTCATTGTCTTCCTCATCAGTGTGACGTTGATTTTTATGTGTTTCATCCTCATATTCTTGTTGATACTCTACATCATCATCCTCTTGTTGAGAGTTTATATCATCATCTTTTTGTTGAGATTTTTTATCAAAGCCTTAGGATATGCCCTTTATTAGATCATCTATTTTTACATTTGCACTTTCCACTATTTTTAGCAGTCTGAGATTATAACATATGTATGCGTTTTTATTTAATGAGTATCCTAAGAATATTCCTTCATCAAATCTTGGGTCAAACTTTCCTAGGTTATCTTCATTATTCTTTATGTAACATTTACTTCCAAAAATTCTAAAGTATTTTACAGAGGCTGGACTCCCAAACCATAGTTCATAAGGGGTTTTGTCATGATTGGGTCTCAACTGATCTCTATTAAGTATGTGAATTGTTGTGTGGATTGCATCTCTCCAAAATTTGTCTGGAAATTTGGCTTCATTTAGCATAGTTCTTGCATCTTCTTGAACTGTTCTGTTTTTTCCTTTCTACTACTCCATTCTGTTGAGGATTCCTGGGAGATGAAAATTGTCTTTTGATACCATGGTTTTCAAAGAATTGAGTGAACTCTTTAGAGGTGATCTCTCCTCCATTGTGTGATCTTAGACACTTAATTTTTAGATCTGTTTCATTTTCTACAAGAGCTTTATATATTTTAAATTTCTCAAAGGCTTCTGATTTTTCTTTTAAAAAGAAAACCTAGGTCAGTCTTATGTAATCATCAACAATCAACATAAAATAATGTTCACCATAAGTGCTTTTGGTTCTGGTAGGTCCACATAGATCTGTGTGAATAAGCTCTAATGGTTTAGTTGTGGAACGATCTTTTGTTTTGAACCTAACTCTTGTTTTCTTTCCTATTTGACAATGTTTACAAATAGGATCTGAAGGCTTAATCACTTTTGGCAGGTCCCTAACTGCTTCTTTTTCGTTGTCTTTAATCAAGTTGTCAAAGCTTAAATGTCCCATACTTCTATGCCATAGCCAAATTTCATCAACTTGGCTTAAGAAACATTTTTATTATTCTTCTATATCGAGGATGTACACATTACTAGATGTTCTTGGTGCAACTGCCACTAGCTTTCCAGTGTCCTTTTTTATGATTTCACATTTCTGAGAATCAAAAGTAAGTATGTGACCCTGATCACAACTCTGACTTACACTTAGAAGATTTGGTTTGAGATTTTCTACCAAAATTACATCTTCTGCTTTGGTTTTATTATTTCCTAAACTAACAGTGCCTTTTCCTAGTATCTTGGCTGACATATTATCTCCAAATGTTACTTTTCCTTTTCCTTTCTTATTTAAATTGAGAAATTTACTTTGATCTCTAGTAATGTGTTTGGAACATCCACTTTCTATATACCATTGACAGTCTTGATTTCTCGCATATAATGCTACATTTTCACTTTGTTTTCTTTTTCCTCCATTTTTTTTATTATGGGGAATATTTCTCTTTTTATCATATTTTGGAAATCTACAATCACTTCTTTTATGACCATAGTTGTTGCATTTTTGGCATTCACTATTGAAATATTGAAAAGGAGAAAATGAGTTATATTTTTTCTTTTCTTTATTGCACTTTTTGTTCTTATCTCTTTGGACATTTCTATTACTGTATCGTCCATAATCTTTGCAGTGTATTGCCTTATGTCCAAAATTATTGCAAGAGTAGCAATATCCAATAAATCAATATTTAGGGGTATTTCTTCTGATGAATTTCTTTTGGTCATCTTTTACTCCAGTTGATTTCTGTTTATGTGTAACAATTTTCAATGGTGTCATCTTTTCCTCATTATCTTCTTTTCTAAATGATTTTTTCAAAGCATCTGCGTAGCTGATTGGTTTTTTGACAGATCCTTGTGATGCAGAAGTTGAGTATTGAGTGTATCCCAAACCAGTCTTGTTGTCTGGTGACCTTTGAATACTGAGAATTGCATTCAAGATCCTTGAACTATTTTCAAATTGTGATCCCTTATTTACTTTCTCAATTTCACTTTTTGGCATCTTAATCTCAACTTATAGTTTCTCACATACTTGTTTTTTATCATTAAGTTGTTGTAAAATGAATTCTTCAGTTTTATTAGCTTCTAGGATCTGGGACTTCAAATCATTGATGGTCTATTCTGAATCCTTGATGGTTTTGGAAACTTCCCTCTCTCTTGATTTAGTAGCTTATTTAATCTCTAGAATCTCTCTTCTTAGTACCCTGTTTTGTTTTTTAGTTTTTCCTAGTTCTTCAATTACACTAAGGATTTCTTCTTCGAAGTTCCCTTATTCTTCATCTTTTGAATATTTATCATCTTGAGTTTTCATTCCCATAAACAAGAGCTCTGAATTTTCATCTTCACTCATGTCTGAAGAGTTGTTGTCTTCTTTGGAGTAGAAGTTTTTCTTTTTCTTATAAAATTTCTTCTTGTATTGGTTTTTCTAGTTGTGAATTTCGTCATCATTTTCCTCCTGCTTGGGATAGGGACATTTGTTAGAAAAGTGTCCAATTCTTCCACAGTTGAAACATTTGAAAGGAAACTTTCCTTTGTATTTTCCAAATCCTTTATGGAGTTTCTTTATAAAGTTGGCCTCTTCTACATATGATATATCTGATAACTTATCATTGGTCTTTTTCTCTTTCCTCATCTTTGTCTTAGATGCTTTAAAGGTTGTTTAATTTTTTGTTGATTTATCATTGCATGTTCTCACTTCATATGATGTAAAAATGCCATGAATTTGATCAACTGTGAGTGTGCTTAGATCATATCTATCTTCAATTGTAGAAATGTTTGCATCATATCTCATAGGTAATGACCTTAATATTTTTTTCACAATAGGTTTATCTGTAATTTCTTCTCCTGCCGCTTTGATTGAGTTAACCACTTCATCTACCCTATGAAAGTACTCAGCAATATTTTCTTCTTCTTTCATTTTCAGATTTTCAAACTGAGTTCTATAGGTCTATAGTTTGGCTTCCTTGACTTTGTCATCTCCTTCATATACAACCTCCAACTTGTCCCAGATTTCTTTGGCTGATTTACAATGTATAACCTTCACACATATAGAATTAGTCAACCCTCATAGAATTCCATTAACTTCTCTTGATTTGTCATTACAGGTTTTCTTTCTTGCAACGTCTTTGGGTGGAGTAGTTGGTGCAGTGTAACCATCTACAACAGATTGCCAGATATCAAAACCAAGAGCCAACATGAAGATTTTCATTCTTATTTTCCATAGAGCATAGCCTCCTCCATTGAACAATGGTTCTTTGTTGTTGGACATTCCCTCTTTTTGATCCATATTTAGTATCTACCTTCTAGTTGTTAGCCTTTGTTGAGGGAACCTACTCTGATACCAATTGTTGGAATATTGAGAGGGGGGGGTGAATCAGTATTACATCTTGTTAATATTAACAGTTACTTTTTATATTTTATTGATTACCACAATGAATCAACAATGAATTGATTGTAAAATACATTATATAAATATATTTAACATCAATTACAAGGTTTTATAAAGAATAGTGAAGGACACCAATCCTCTTTAGAGCACCAAATCTAGGAGACACCAATCCCCTTATTTAGAGAACCAACCCTAGGAAGCACCAACTCCCTCATCTTTAGGGAACCAACCCTAGGAAGCTCCAACTCCCTTATATTTTACAATTTTATTAGTAAAGATATGAATCCTTCCATGCTCCTCCCTTACACCCTCACTGCATAAGAACTAGCAGTTCTTCTTCTTGGACTCTGCTTCTATTTAATCTTCTAATCTGGACTGCATAGACACCTTCTTCTCACCACTCTTTCTTGTTTATATATTGTTCCAACTGGTGTGAACTATGAAACATTGTGTCCCTTTGTTTGGACCATCTCACCTCTTCATTAACAATAATCTCATTTTTTTTATTTATTCAAATATTATCAAGAGGACTTTTCAATTTAATGAAAATGCTTTTCATTAATCGATCACAAGTATGAATCGATTTCATTTAACTTAATTTCATGTCTCTGTAAATATTGAAGGAATCAAATTATGTAGAGGCGCTTCATTCAATCCATTTACATGTGACCATCTGCACAACACCATGGGCTTATTGTCTAAGCGATTTTCCTATTTCCTTATGGCTTATGTGTTCATAACCCATGACTAGGGCTAGAACCTAGTTCACTGGATTTCAGAGTTCGTCGACTTTTCTTTGACAATCATCTAATCTTCCGAAGTTTTCAATTTCTCAAAATGGTTATCTCTCACATGATCCGATGGCTGGCATGATTCCCAGAACCAAATCAACTGTTGATATGGATGGCTCTCATTTACTTTGGAACTTAGGCTTTCGTGACTTCTACTATTAGAAATCATTAAACCTCCCAGAGTATATTTCATTGAAACAGATCAGATGGTCAATATTCGTTCTTTCGTTAGTCGGGCGATCCTGGATTGTCCAGAGGTTTCAAACAAATCGATGATCATGACTTAATATACAAGTGAGTGAACGGTTCTCGTTCATTTCTGAGCTTCGGGACTTTGGGCATTTGTTGGTGGCAGAAACTCGCGAAGTACATACTCCTGGAGTGACATAGTTGTGGATGTCACTTGTGACTTCGCACTGGCCGAGTGGCTGCCATGTGTCACTTTGATTCGTGATTTACATGTACCTGAAATGTCGATTTAATCTTAACACTTGTCATTATCTAACTGTGCCATGTGTCCTTGCTGATGTGGTTTGCTGATGTAGATCTCCTTATGTGGAACATTTTCTTCTCCTGGATGTAACGATTGTCCTAACTCATGAAATGTATCCCAGATCAATGACTGAGAGAAACTTTAGAACTTCTGCCTTTGGGTGAACTCATATGTTCTAAATCCTTTTTTTCCAAAGTGGTCAATGTCAAAGTTGACCGTTATTCTAATCCAATGACCATCATGTATTATCCAGATCTGATGGTCCTCATTTAACTCGAAAAATATCAAATCAATCCAACAACTATCAGGAATTCATGTATTCGAGATCTCAGGCCTTTTGCCTTTCTTATCCTATCCTTCCACTTTACTTGATCCAATGATCCTGGATTGTCGAGGGGTCCCAACTAGCATGACGTTTAAAACTATCATTGGGTTCTGTAATGGAAACTACTCGTTGGTAGTGGAACTGATGCCAACCTTAGATCTATTGGCAGGTTACCATCAATGGTCGGTGTGGATTGCGGAACTATAACTTGCGCATGGTTTATCCCATCGCCCAAACTCCCCAATTGAAGTTGTGTGATTATTGGTGGATCAACCGCAGTCATCGATATTTGAATCGATGTGATCTGATGGTTTAGACTAATTGCAAGATTGGAAATAACATGTAGTTTAATTCTCCCTTCACTCTCTGCAATCAATCCCTTCCCTAGATCTGGCGCTTACGTATCCAATGGTCCTGGTTTTTCCTATGGGGATTTTGATCTCAATCACGTTTCTTCAATGTGTTTTCCCTTATGAGCTCCATGCGTGTCATTGACTATTGACATCAATGACAGTGTGTCCAAAAGATTCATATTTCCTTGCCAAGGATTTCTTGCACAAGAGTAATTTCAGAGACTTCATTGAGCCTTACAGTCGAGGCATCCCTCAGACTTTCTCTATTGATGCATCCCTCTGGCTTGTGTTGCCACAACACAACATATTCTAGGGGATCATGGCTTACCACAGGGTTCTCATGTCTCAAAAGTAGAATCTTTCACGCTTTTCGGCTTGGAATCCTTCATCTGTCCTCCCTAGACAGATATTTTTCATCATCAATTTCAAATTCAGAATTTTCTTGCAAATATATTACCCATAGATTTCCAGATTCCCCATTTATTTTTAGATTTGTTCCACACAGGAACCAAATTCACAACTATGGGACTTTCCTTCCCATAGAATTTTAGCTCAACATGTAATTGATCTTCCTTATGGGCTTACAAAATTTCCATATCCAAGACCCTTCTCTTCCTGCCACTTCAACATTCCTCAGCCCAACAAATTGTTAGTTCCAATGCACATTATATTTTCATTGCACGCTTGCAGTGATTCAAAAAAAAATTCAGAACCATCCCTACTAACAATCAAATTCATTTGTTGAAAAAGGAAAACACAATTCCTCGTAGTTTTTCTCAGCAGGAAATTTGGTCTTCCTTATGGAATTACAACATTTCCATATCCAAGACTCTTTTCTTCCTTCACTTTCAACTTCAATCAACCAAAGAAATTGTTAGTTTCCTATGCACATATATTTTCATTGCACCTTTACAATGACATCACAATCAATTCTTAAATTGTGCATGTTAACATTCAAATCACATCTATAAAAACATGAAAGGAAACCTCATTCCTTACCTATGTGCCATTTCAACATACCAAACCTTTCAAAATGTAGTTCAACATTAAGTGAATTTAATCCAAGGGGACAATATCCATGGCCACACTCACTTATCATGCACCCTTGCATTGATTTCAAGTTTACCATACTTATGACAAGCATCTTGCCATGGGGTGTTGGAGTTCAACCAACCTCTTCACCATGTGGCTTATTCATCCTCATTCACTCTTACAACAGGACTATGCTTCCTATTACAGGATGATCATGATCCCAGATCAACACATATAAAACTAGAAGTTTCTTTTGAATGAATGCAAGCATTCTTCCTTCATTAGTAACTAGGGTGCCAACACTCATGGCCACCCAAATATTCTCTTTTCTTTAACACCTCTACAATTAAAGTAGTTTATTGGAAGGCCCTCCTTCCTCAATGGGAAATCCATTGTCTTCCCCTTTTGTGAAAACATGTAGTCCCCTCAATGTATTAAATCAGTGTGTTGTCTATGAGCACTTTTGTTCCAAAAACATGGTAATTCCTCAGGAAATACATCGAAAAAATCCGATACTACATGAATGTTTTCTAATCCTTCCACCTCACCCTTTTCATTTATCACTAATATTACATATAACTTACATCCCTTGGGCATCCTGTTTTCTTCTACAATTACTCTACTCTATCCCAAATCATCCATCAAAGTTAACTATTTCGTCTTACAGTTAAGTATTACATCATGCGATTCCAACGAGTCCATGCCTATCACTATGTCATAAGATCCTAATATCATGATGTATAGGTTGGCCTTCATTACAAAATCACCCAATTTAATGCTACAATCCATAACCTTTCCTCCAACTTTATGTTTGGCACCCGATGCCATTTCTACAAATTTAAACTCGTCATGCTCGACTGCCTTTACCTTAATTCTCTTCAGCACTGCACTAGAAAAAAATATCTTTGTAGCTCATGGATCTATAAAAATACTAAAATTTTGATCATCGATCATACCTAACATCTCGAGAACAGTGGACTGGTGCTCGGCCTGGCAATTGTTCATCGTTGCATGTATCATGTGGGCCTTGCCCAAATCTCCAACTGTAGTGGGTCCTGATAATCTGGTTACTTTGGCCTTCTTAATCGATAAATATCACTTGTAATGTGGCTCTCCACATGTCCATCATCCAGTCTTCGGTCCATTTCTCCTGGTCCCCAAAGTAGAATTTGTTGGCCGACCATTCTATGATCCTGGTATGTTCTGTTGAACAAGCCTAAACTGTTGTCGTTGCTTCAGACGACGTTGTTTTTTTTGTTATGGTTCTCTATAAGGATTCCTCGACTGAGGAGTCTATCATCTTGGTGTTGAGAACATAGGTCCTATGGGCGTATCTCGATGCCCAAAAGTCTGTATGAATGGTGTCTGATGGTGTTGTGCTCCTGGTGTCGTATGTCCAGTCTGTCCAAAAGGAGTCTTTCCCTGACCCCCACTATTTATCTCTTTCTCAGCGATGAGGGCCTTCTAAACTGCATCGTGTAATGTATGAGGAATCAATATCCTCACCTTTGCACAAATGTTGAATTTAAGGCCAAACACAAACTTGTTGACCTTTAACTTCTCCATGTTTAGATGTGGAGTATACCTCAGTAGCTCCATGAACCTGGCCTCATACTCCAGTATTGTATGACTACCCTATCATAAGGTGTTGAACTCATTAAGTTGGAGTTCAATGAATTCATCGGACAGTACCTCTTCCAGAATCATTCCTCGAAAAATTCCCATGACACGTCTTCAACGACCATGTTTAGTTGAGGTAGGAGTGTCTTCCACCAAAGTAAAACACTCCATTTCAGTTGAAATACCGCCATGCAGACTTTCATGTTGGAGGCATAATCATGATGTGTGAAGCACATCGTGATGTTCTCCAACCATGCCTCAACAACTAAGTTGTCTGTGGCACCCCAAAAATCGAGAAAATTTTCTTTCTTGAGTTATGTATGTATACTACTACTACCATTTGGAGCACATTGTGAACCCTCATTGGGCACAAACACTTTTCCCTCATCTCAATCCAAGTGGTTGATCAACGCCTCCCACATCCTCTAGAAGTATCTCATCATACCTACCACCTCTCCCACAACAACCTACTCCTACTCAATAGTCTGCTCATCTCCATGAGGGTTAGATATTTCTTGCATGGGTACTATCAGAGGAGGCACACCTCTTCCTCCTGCACCATGATGTCTACTTCCCCTGCGTCCTCTAACCATGATTACCTGCATGAGAAATTTAAAAATTAATTAGTGATACATCTTTAATCATTTAATTTAACATAGTGGAAGGCGTAACAGGTCTCTTTTCATGGGGTTGAACCAACTCTGATACCATATGTAACATCCCTCTGTTATACGACATAAATGTAAGTTACTGCAGTAGGTAATTTTTTTTAATTTTTATTTTTGAAATGTTTGGAACAACAATGAATCAAAATTTTATAAGAAAATCAAATATAACAAGGATAATAGCAAGTAGACAATCTAATTTATCTTCATCATTACTCATTTACAAAAATCGATTACATCATAACATCAGGCAACAATTGCTAGGTTAAACATGAGTTTATCATTATCTTCACTTCTCATAAAAATATCAACAAAGGTCTACCCGCCAAACCTACTTGCACGGTTAGGACCTTCAAGACACATAATTGACGCTCAAGTCTAGCATTCATCCGATTTATTTTGACCATTTAATGTCTCAGGACTGGAATTTGTTCTGAGGATCAAGAAGGTATCTAATCCCAACAATCCCAGTTTAATTTTTTTTTGTCTACTAGTAAGATTATTAAGCAGGTTTAAAATTCTCATAAATATGCATCAGTTATAAGTATCTAAATTTGTGAGATTAATACATCATCAGACTGGTAGAAATTTTCATGAATACAAGGCTCAAGATACAATTAAGGATAATCATAATAGATCTAAAAATGATTTCTTAATTGGACAACATCATTTATACCTTAGTAGAAGAAAGTAAGAGCTTTACATGACTTGTCTAGATTCACAAATAGTATTCAACGTGAATTGATCTTAAAGATTCTATAATGACATTCATTAAAATTTCATAGCTACAATCAATGAGAAATTAATTATATCCTTCATTTTAAAATTTGATATCAGAATATTAAATATCTACTCTTATATAAAATTAATTTGAGGCAACCATCCTCTAAGTGCGGTAACAAATGAAAACACAATAATTCAATTTCCTTTGGAAGGTACGAAAACTCAGCGTCTTCCCTGCAATGGATGAAGTAATAACGTAATTTACTTAATCTCAAATTCTACATTAGAATCGAATCCTCTCCAGAAGTTAGGTTAGTGTCTCCCTATTTATGATCAGAATAAATCTTTTAATAAGAGTATTGTAAGAAGTGTATGTTGATGTGTAGTGAAACTAAGGTCTATTCTTAATTGTTATGTATACAGAATTTCTGTCGGTATTCAAATGACATGTAGTTAATTTAGGTGATTGAATATGAATTATCTATTCGAAGAGGTGAGTCGACTAAACGTCGAGTTATCCCATGTGGATATAACGGTTCTAGAGAAAGGAAAATCATCGCCAAGAATGGGAATTCATGGAATTTGATATCTATAACATTTTTTGTTACTTATTAAGGGATATTTCCACAGAATCATAATGATATAAAAACTCAGGTCTTAGAGAAGGTGAGAATGTGATATGGTAACAAACTGATAACAACTCATCATCCTTTAAATATCATACATAGAGAAAAAGGGACTACGCAACCTATCCCAAGAATTTAGATTGAACAATGGATGCCCTTTGTCCATGACTAAGATCCATAATACAATTAAAGAATGTAATTCTAATGCAGACATTAACCCACTCAAAAATCACGCAAGATTTTTCTGACTACAAGGAAGGTAAAAAGCGTATCATTATCCAACGCCATTTCCTTAACCGAATAAGGTGGTACAACACAATCACACTAAAACTATACAAAAACATATCTATACTATAGTCAATATATGCAAATCAGAATCCAAATCTTCATGAGTTGGTAATTTTGTCACTGAGGAAAGAAAACTTATCAATCAACTCCTCTCTCTATCAATCCTTCCTTACTTAAGAGGTTGTGTGACTTTATCTTAAGGTGAAAGGACTGACACATTGACTAATGAGTAGGAAGCCAATAATTAGTACTCAATTCCATCCGACGGCACTACTCTATTGAAGACTACAATTTTCCAGACAGTGGATCTATCGATCACCCATCAAAATTTAAGTAACGACTAGCTTGTTCATGAACAATCTATATCAACGGATGAGTATTATATATTATGGTAATTTCTTGGGTTGATTCTCAATTCATTCCATTTAATATTTTTTTCTTAAATTAATTGAGGTTTAATTATTTCAATCTTGAATGCAACAAAATCACAATTCCATTCGAATCCATAAATAATTTAGCATAAGAATACAGGATTATAAAATACATTATCAATTATTCGTGTTACACCTCAACCCAGTCTAAAGAACATTCTTGAAGGAATATACAATAACTAAAAGGTAGATCAATACGCATTTCTCATAAACTAAAACTACACGAATCTCAACCAACATTTACACTCAATATATATATATATATATATATATATATATCAACAAGGATCGATGTCCAAGGAATGATTCATGTTGAGTATCCATTTTGACACCTCTATTACACTATATTATCTTCTATCTAGGTTAATTTTACCTTTGACATGTGCATATGTTGTCTATTTCCTCCACAAACCTACCTTGTGACCTTATTCATATGCATAAAGAGGTAACCCATGTTAAAAACATGACTTGTTTGATTTCTTGATTAATTGGCATTAAATGGTTGATTGTTTATGCTCCTAATTACTTTGATTATTATTACGTAGCTTCGTGACAAGGCATCACCTCATCCGGTACTCATCTTCAGGATTCATTTGGTACTTCTGTTGATCCGTTACTGCAACAACCAACTGTTCCATTCTGGTACTCCGCCTGATCCGGTACCAACACTATAGTGATATAGTACCAACACTGCGTTGATCTGGTAACACCTCTGCGCTGATCCGGTATCAACTTTGTTCCTATTATGGTACCACCATTGCACTGCTTCAGTACCCAGATCTATTACTGTACTAGTCTGGTACTAAACCCATGTCTACAGGATTAACGTTTTGAACGAGTTCAGTGGTGGTGGTTCCAAGAAATTAGTTGGATAGAAGTATCCTTGGATCATTTGAAGACCACGATAGAATTCATCACTCATGAACTTCGTGTCATGAGGATGAAGTCCATTCCTTCATATACAATATGATTCACCAATTGTAATAGTTTGTAAACATTTGATAATTATCTTCATACCTTGATTGTAATAGCTGACCTTATTTAAAAGGCATGTTGTATAGAGGATAGATAAGTAGAGAATGATATACATTGTCATGCTGGGAAACGAAATGTTGAACTACTGATTCACTTAATCAATTGAAGGAATATGAATGCTAGTTTGTGAAATTCATGGGTGTGAGTAAAGTGTTTAGTCTGTAATTTATTTAGAGCTACCTTGTTGGTTCATGATCCAAAAAGATCTTTTAATGACTATGGTTGAGTTTTTAAAGAATGAGTTAATTAACCATTTAGGAATTTGATGAAAGAGAAAGAATTAAAGATGAAAAAATGATAGACATAAAGAATATACATATATGGAAATAAGCATAAAGGAACAACAAACCATAAACAAAAAAAGTTGATAACAGAGTTCAGCAATCTCGCCTATGTCTCTGGGCCTTTGTCTCAGTGGGTGAGGCTTTCTTATTTATCTTCAAATCTTCAAAAGTACATCATAAAAGTGCCTAATGGATTACAAATTGATATGGGTGTGTTCTTCTAGATCTCAAGAACCCATCAAAACTAACGATACTGAAAATGAATGAACAAAGCTCCCAAAAATGGCCCGCAAAGTTTGATTCCCCAAAGTTTCATTCTCATCTTAAGCTCAAAGTATTAAAAAAAGTACTTTGCAATGCTCATAATGCCAAATATGCGGCTCCAATGGCTCTAGAATGTTTAAAAACCCCCAGATGAGCTCTTCCTACACCTGGATTGGCCAAAAATTGAAGAAAATACACTCCTGGGTGTTTTCCCCAATAAACTTGCAGTCCTATGTTCTGCAAAACGCACCTACAGACCTCTAAACCCAACTCTGTGTGCTTTCCCATTTAAAAAAACCTAACACTCACCCGTTTCCAAAACTCAGGCAATTTTTTCGCACTGTTAAGGTACTGGCACCCTTTCCCTGGCAGAGGACAAGGTCGTATGGCCCATGTGGTCAGGCACTTAACTACCCGCACCCGCTGGATAGACCCCTTCGTTGCCACACTTCCTGGTCATATGTGTTTGGCCATGCGGCCGCACTCTTATGCTCCATGCACCCAAATTGTTAGTGCCCCCAGCCGATTAGCACTTGGTTAAGTGCCCTGGTCAGCAGGCTATCCCGACCAACCGACACTAACCCCACAATCCGTGTTCCATAGTAGTGTGGTTACATGTGGTAGTTCTATGCCAATGCACCAAGGATATACCCATTACAAAACTCATGCGTCAATGGATAAGAGTGTGGGCATATGGTTGTGGTTATATGGATGTGCGTCAGGGTTAGGGCTAGGCCCCAGCCTTTAACTCCGCCCAAAATACACAAAGGCAAGTTTACATATAAACTTTGCACTATAAATATCAAGTACCACCATGGGAGGGCTGGTAGCCCGGCCATGCCAAAGCTCTTCTAACCTGGACCAGAGGTCATGGGTTCGACTCCACAAGAGTCCATAACAATTTTTCCAAAACCAACAAACCAATGACGGGGTGCCATGTGGCATCCCAAGAATGGGCCATGTGGAACCATACCATTCGCCTAAAGATATGACACATGTCATGATATGATTCACACACATCAACACCTTCCCAATCAACTTGTCAGTCTAGTCAGCATGCCACTGTACCTTCCACGTCACTATACGACTTGTACAGTCAGCTACCACGTTAGCATTGTACGGACTGTACAGTTAGCAAAATTTTGTCTATTTGGAAAAACAAACATATCATTATATCTTTCACATACGACATCCATTTTATCACATTCAAGTTGTGTTGGGTTTGTATCAACGAGGCCTACACACACGTCCATTTTGAAGCGATTTTGTGGACTTTTATTTTTAGGCCATCCTGGACCCATTTTGGCTCCTGGATCCAATTTTGGATCAGTTCGGCAAGGGCCCACCACCCCAACCAAGGTAATAATCCATGTATATGTCTTTGTATGACATAAGTTAATTGTGTGAGTGTGCAAATATAATATTTTTGTGTTGCAAATGATTCTAAGTGTATGAACTTTTCTAAGTACAATACAGATTTCTAAATAGATTTGATTTTCGATCAGTGTGAATGAATAGTTATACATTGGTCATAGTAGATGATTCTATTTCCATTTTTCCAGAGTGATATTTAGTCAACGAAAAGATGGATATATGTTTGGGATTGTTAAATAAGCAATTGTTATTGTTTCGAATTTATGATTGTGTTGTTCTCAGTAGGTACATGAACAATAAGACTTCATCTCTCACCTTCATGCTCCATGTAATGAAGGCTTTCAATCATATTGATTGTCTCCTATATTGAGGAAGGTTTGATTGGAATTTGTTAGGTTATGATTGGTCTCTTTCCAAGAGTAAATAGAGTGAATTGTTAATTTCTATTCAATTGCTACAGGAAGCAAGGTCTCGGTTCATCTCTTCATTTCATGACCCTATAATGAACAGACTTGTTATTTAAGCAAGAACCTTTTCAATTGAGTGTTTTTTTGAAAGTTTTACTATGATATTTATTTTCTAAGTTTAAAGTTGTGTGAAGTGTTCAGATATTCCAAAAACAGAGTGTTATGATATTGATTGTTTCTTGATTGAGCTAGATACAACAAGCATAGATAGGTTCCTTGTTTTCGACACATATAGTGTAAAAACTCTTTTGATTATGAATCATTGATTGACATATAAATGAGTGCAATATACTAAGCATAAATATACACCAATAGTTCCATTCACAATACAATTATCACTATATCCATTTCGGGGCAACATAAAATTGAATTGTAAAATACCGTAACAGAAATTGTGAAAGGTGCGGTTGATCTTCAATCTAGAAATTCCATTGCATCCTTTTCATTCGCCTACCAATCCCAAGACTACATCGGTACCTCCCAGCCAACGCTACGGGTACTCTTCTTCCCCCTTATCCCCCCGAGCTGCAAATGGGTCAAGCACAAAAACCAGAAAAACAATAGCTCCAAGATTGCCTCACAAGGAAGAGCTTCCACTCTTTCTCAATATTGAAATCCCAACTCTCACAAGTAAAAAACAGTCCAACAAAATTTTGGCAACATAACAGTACTAAGAAAATTGATATCCATTCCCCTTCTAGCCCAATTCTTTTATAGGTAAATTCTCATTGACACTTTTCCACATGCACAAGTAATTCAACGTTTTAATTATTTTATTAGTGATTATTCACCCACACACTTGTCTCACTCTCCCTAAGTTGCACAATTATTTACCCTTTTTATTTTATTTAAAAGGTCATTTCCCTTCACATTCCCCAATGTGTTCCTATTTTTGCTCTTAGTTGTCCCTTTGTTCCCCAAATTCTCATTTAATGGGTGTCCCCTAACTAGATCTTAAGTTAGAGTTGGATTAGGAGTCTTCTTTTAGTTAGGATTTGTGGGAGATTAACTCAAGATGTTACTCTATGTGTACACATATTCTCTCATGTTTTATTTCATTCTCTTTTAAAAATCACTTTTATTATTTTCATGTGCAATTTTCCTAACCTTTAAATTTTATTCCCTCTTTTCCTAGAGTTGATTTTATCTCCTATCATTTGATTCATGTCATAATTTAATTTAATATTTTAATTAGTCCCTTAATTAAAGTTAGAATTAGACTTAGGCTTAGACTCTTGTTAGGCTTCTAAGTTTATAATTTACGGACTAAACAATTTTTTTATTCTAACAAGGTCTAAACATTTCAATGTTTTCTACGCCACCTAGATTTGTTGACTCATGTTTTAATTACGCGTCGTTCCCTTCAAGACGCACCTCTATGCTCCAAGGGCTCCACTCATCTTTGACTGGTTTTGGAAGTTTGTCTGGCCCTTGGAGTCAACACTCCATTCGGTTGACCTTATGAGAGACTAAGGGATTCTAAGGAATAAGTATTTTTCCTTATTGCGCGCCCCTTGGATTTCCTCATGGGCAATTGTCTCAGTCTGCCCTCATGGCATCATGTACCTCTTGAAATATGTAATCAGTAACCTAGATTTCAGGTCACAACGGGAGTGATAGTAGGTTTTGATAGGGACGTTGTCACACCTTTCCCTCAATGTGTGGTTTCTATGCATGACCTCTTTACTCCTTATGTGAGTTAGATTAGAAAGCATCGTCAAGTCTGCATCCATTGACAAAAACAGTGTCAATAATACATATACATAATCACATTGTAATCAATCATATATCACATGTGCATAAAATGGAATACTCAATCAAAATACAATCCATAACTTATGATATGTCAAGCACACTCAGGATAACTCATCAATAATATATGACCATACATATACATCTGAAATAACAATAAATCACAATACATCATCATCATCATATATAAATCATAATCGAAACAAAATCATAATGTACCATGACCAGATCACTTGCACGCAAGTGTCCTCAAATAATAAGTCAATAAAAGTTTGCTCAGTAAAATGGGATGTTATAGATCCTCCCATTTACTGTTTCTATAATATTTGTTTTCCATTTGTTCCAACTTTCCCTCCATCTTATGTTCCAACTGTTCCATTTTTTCATCCACCTTTATTTCTATTTATGTTTGAGTATTAATCAAATCAACCTTTTTCACTAACCTATCATTCAATTCATTTATTTGATTTTGTAGTTTGGATAGCTAATTTTATATCTCCTCATTTTCTTCATGAGTCATGGAGGATCTTTTTGGACATTTGATTGGTGAAGTAAATTATGGATTTTTTTTTGGAGCCATGGGAAAAGGTTACAGGGTCTTGAGGACAAAGGAGTGTCAGGTGCTATAGTTATTTTATATACGTGTAGGATCCAAAAATAGTGCTCATTGAAATATCTCAAGGAACTAACTAAGGAGGATCAAACGTGCCCTTAGTCGTACTACCCGACTACCCAGGTACTAGAGAGTGGTCTCCTCGAGTATTGTTCTTGGTGTACTATAGCATCAATATGGACATATAGCTTATAAAATTCTAGTTTTAGGTATATCTAGGGGAATTATTATATAACCAAAGGTGGGTGGAAGTGATATTGCATCTACAGGTATTATCGAATGTGGTACTACTCGAAGGGGTACCAACAGGGGCTACAAGGGTTTCCTCATGATACTGAGAGGGGGTGAATCAGTATCAAGTACAATTTAAAAAAAAAAATTCAACTTATACTTCAACAATATTATATATTCAATTATATCCAATGAGCAATGAAAAATAGTAGAAGAGTTACACCAATGCACCACAATACACCATGCACAATATATGAGAAATAATCAATAGTTATTGTTCAAGGGAAGTAAGACTTCCAAATGTAGCTACAGCTTCCAAATATAAAGGGAGGGATAAACCTCTAAAAGGAATATACAATCCTCCAATATCAAGAGAGGGTTGACCTCTCCATTATTGCCCCTTCCTTCCACCCAAGAATATATACGAGATAATAAAACTTTACATTAAATTATCACCATCAACCAACCATCACATAGAATCTCATAATGCTTCCTTAGACTTCTTCAACTTCATCAATTCTTCACTTATTGGAATACTTTGATCCTGCAGATAATATTACTCAATGTATTCTATGAAACTCCTCCAAGTTTCACTCCTTGAATCCTCCCAGAAAAGGAGATATAGAGAAAATGGTAGACCTTATTCAATTATGGATTATTTAGGAGAGAGAACTTGTACAGAATTCCCCACTCTCAATATTTAACATCATGTTTTGAAATTTGTACATAGGAAACTAAAGCTCATACTCTTTACAATGCAATTGGTCTCACTTGATTTGGATTTTCTATGTAGATGTTATGACTTTTTTACCCGAAACACATGTTTATGAATGGCTTCAAGACTAGTCAAAAACCCTATATTCCACAGAGTGTATCTCCAAAATTGTAGCAAATAAAGTGCTGAATTTTTTACCACAGGTACCTAGATATGTCTTCTCAATATCCTAAAACTTTCACCATATGAATCGTTATAGAAACAAAGTTATAGTGAAAATGGTAAGATGACCTGTAAATAACATACCTTAGAACACATCACCAAAAGACTTCATCCTCCCTTGAAATTTGGCCTTCTTTACTTCATATTTCCTCTTAAATTCGACTTATATCTCCTTGTTCATTAAAAAACTTGTGTGTTAAAAAATTAATCTATAATGATATGTATTTATACCCTTTATGTCACTTCCTTTTAACATTAGGGATGACATGTAGTTTCTACTTCAATTCACATTGTCATCTTCAAAAATTAATTTATCCTCAATCGTGAGGATCCATGTGACGTGCCACATACCACTAGAAGAGGAATGACTTATACTATCCATCCATGGGTGTTGTATCTGCATGTGTATTTTCCTTCATGTCTATCTACTTCAAACAACTATGGGGTCCAAAATCCAATGGATAGGGTTGACATCAATGACTACAACCAATGAATAGGGTTCACATCAATGACAACAACCAATCTTCCAATAATCTCCCCATTTGTCATTGATGGAAACACTCATGCTCCCCCTGTCATCATGATCCCAACTAATCTCCGCCTTTGACATCAATGGAAAAGGGTGGGGTTGCGCCGCTTGAGTTCAATGGCATAAGGTGATCTTCTTCTTTGGGGCCGCTCCCCCTGAACATATAGCACTTAATAACACTTCATTTTTCTTTCCGGTCTTCTGGTATTTTTCTTCCTTCAAGGTCTTCTGTGTGTCTTCAATCCTATTTCTCTTCTCTTGGTCTAGAATGTATATTTTACTTGTTCTTCTTGTTGCAGTTGCAACCAATATTCCTTAACCTTCTTCTTTGATTTTTCATCTTCGTGAGTCAAACATGAGAGTATATCCTTGATCACACATTTTACTAACACTGAGGAGATTATGCTTCAAGTCTTCAACCAATAGGACATTCTTTGATTTTACATTTTTTCTTCGAAGATCTACTACAACTTTTCCAAGTATTTTGGTAGATGAGTCATCTCCAAATGCAAGATTTCCACCCTTTCTCTTCAAGCCAATGAATTTGTCTTGATCCTCGGTCATGTGTGAAGAACATCCACTGTCTATGTAACATTCGTCTTCTTCTTTACATTCTTCAGTGGTCAATGTTATTAGACAATCTTCATTGTTTGGAAACTCTTTCCTTGTCTATACTATGGTTGGCATAGGGACATTTGGCATAAGAGCATATTCATTCATATATTTGAAATCTCATGCTTTGTAACCAAGATAATTACATTTGTAGCATACAATATTTTTGTCCATCAATGGGGAAAATGAATTATAAATTTTGTTGAAAAATCCACACTTGTTTCCATATCTTCTATTTACACCATTCATGTTTCTTGCATAGTTGTTCCTTTCATTGATTCTGCAATTAATTGCCTTATGTCCAAAGTTTTTGTAAGTATAACAATGACAAAGAAATAAATTTTGATATCTGGGAGTAAGTGACCTTCTTTGTGATGTAGTCCATCTGGGTTCATGTTCTACTCTTATGTAGTTTCCTTCATAATAATTGAATATTATTTGATTCTTGAAGGCATGAGGTCTTCTTGGATATTCATCTCTTTTGTAATCATTCCTTCTTTCTGGTATCCTGGTCCACTTCTCATCAACTGACTATGTAGATCTTTCTTCAACCTTCTTGTTTGTATTTGCATCTTCTTTGTATGAATTTTCACCCATGCATCCAAGATGTGTTAAGTCTTTTAGCACTTGAGAGTTTCTTAATATCTTCCTCAATGAGACAACTTCTTGTTCAAGTTTCTCACAATCTTCTTATTTCTTCATCATTTGGACATTCCTTACTTCTTCTATTCTTCTTGCTTCTTTGAGTAGAGTCTTCAAGGAAATTGTTTCTTCTCTTAGTTTCGCAAAGTATTCTAATTGTTTCTTCAAGCTTTCAATTGTCTTTTCACAACTACCCAATTCACTTCTTAGTTTTCTATGTGTTTTTTTGAGCTTGCTATTTTCTATCTCAACATGCTTCAATTTTTTAAGATTCTCATCTTCTTGTTGAATTATTTATGCTTCATGATTATCTTCTTCTTCATTGGACTTTTCTTCTTCAATATCATCTCTTTCAATCCTTGGATAAGGAAATTCAGATTCAACATGTCCTACTCCTTCAAAATTAAAGCAAAAGAACTCACCTCTATTGGCTTCTTTGAAATCTGAGATGTTGTAATTTGCTTCAACTTCTTTTTCTTCTTCTTATTTTGTTGCTTCTTCATTTGCATAAATGTCTTGTATCTGTCCCAAATATCCTTTGTTGGTGCACATGATCCCACCTTGGATTTCACTGAATCTGTCAATCCATCCAGGATGGTATCTTTTGCCAATTTGTTGTTCCTTATTGCTTCCTTCTGAGCTGGAATCTTTGGTTTCTTCAACATATTTTATCCTGAAGCAACTGAGAACCAAACAACTGCCCCAAGAGATTTCAAGTAATTTTCCATTCTATTACTCCAGTATTCAAAATTTCTTCCATTAAATGGTGGAATCCCATTCGCAATGGTGTATTCCATTTCTTCTTAGGATCTTCCTTCTAGTGGTTAAACTGTACTGAAGGTAACCCACTCTAATACCAATTGATGATATTGAGAGGGGGGTAAATCAGTATCAAGTACAATTTAAATTTTTTTTCAACTTATACTTCAACCATATTATATATTCAATTATATCCAATGAGAAATGAAAAATAGTAGAAGAGTTACACCAATACACCACAATACACCATGCACAACTTAGCTACAACTTCCAAATATAAAGGGAGGGATAAACCTCCAAAAGGAAGATACAATCCTCCAATATCAAGAGAGGGTTTACCTATCCATCATTTCCCCTTCCTTCCACCCAAGAATATATGAGAGATAATAAAACTTTACATTAAATTATCACCATCAACCAACCATCACATAGAATCTGATAATTCTTCCTCAGACTTCTTCAACTTATGCAATTATTAAATTATTGGAATACTTTGATCCTATAGATAATATTACTCAATGTATTCTTTGAAACTCCTCCAAGTTTCACTCCTTGAATCCTCCCAGAAAATGAGTTATAGAGAAAATGGTAGACCTTATTCAATTTTGGTTTATCTAGGAGAGCGAACTTGTACATCTTGCCCTGTGCTCAATATTTAACATCTAATTATAAAATTTGTACAAACAAAACTACAGGCTGTACACTTTCCAATTCATTTGGTATCACTTCATTTGGATTTTCTATGAAGATGTTATGAATTGTTTACCCGGAACACCTGTTTATGACTAACTTTAGGACTAGTCAAAAATCCTATCTTCCACATAGTGTGTCTCCAAAATTATAGAGAACAAAGAGATGAAATTTTTACCACAGGTACCTAGATATGTCTTCTCAATAGCCTACAAATTTCACCATATGAATCATTCTAGAAACAAAGTTATAGAGAAAATGGTAAGATGGCCTGTACATAACATACATTAGAACACATCACTGAAAGACTTCATCCTCACTTGAAATTCAGCCTTCTTTACTTCATATTTCCTCTGAAATTCGACTTATATATCTGTGTTCATTAACAAACTTGTGTGTGTTAAAAAATTAATGTATAATGATATGTATTTATACCCTTTATGTCACTTCCTTTTAACATTAGGGTCGACATGTAGTTTCTGCTTCAATTCACATTGTTATCTTCAAAAATTCATTTCTCCTCAATTGTGAAGATCCACGTGACGTGCCACATACCACCGTAAGTGGAATGACTTATACTATCCATCCATTGGTGTTGTATCTACATGTGTATTTTCCTTCATGTCTATCTACCTTGATCAACTATGGGGTCCAAAAGAAAATGGCTAGGGTTGACATCAATGACTACAACCAATGACTAGGGTTGACATCAATGACAACAACCAATCTTCCAACATTTCCAACCAGGTGAAACAATGTGTTGCCAACCACATGAAAGCATGTGTATTTATTTATTGTATTCTTTCCCAACCATAATTTTACCCTCTTAATGACAAATATTAGGTTATTTA
The DNA here is from genome assembly GCA_009831015.1 of Picea engelmannii. NCBI lineage: Eukaryota > Viridiplantae > Streptophyta > Pinopsida > Pinales > Pinaceae > Picea > Picea engelmannii. Next base: position 857,517 of record ML778951.1, read on the forward strand.
AAGACGGAAGAACATGTTTCTAAAAATTCTTTAAAATTGAGCTTGCTAACCATGGAAAAATCTCTTAAAATCACTCGAAAATAACTTGTGAAAAAACCCTAACTTCCACAAGAAATATGTCATAAAATATAATGAGTCAAAATATAAAAATAATTCCACATGTAATTCACTGTATCAACTCAGGATTCTGAAAATTCTAGTATGGAAATTCATTGAAAAAAATTACAATGAAAATGCTAATATAACTGATTTTGGGATTAGTCACAAACCTTGTCTTCCATGGACTATATCTCCGAAAGTATAACTAACCAGAACCTAAAATTTTGACCACTTGTACTATGAGATTTCTTCTTGGGATCCAAAAAACTTCATTGTGTGAAACTTCCTAGAAAACAAATTATAGTAAAATTCCAATATGACTCGTTTAAAACTGATTTTAGGATGAGTCAAAATTCCTATCTTCCATAGGCTATATATATGAAATTGTATCGAACCAGAAACTAAAATTTTTACCAGACATAATTAGATATATATCCTAAGTAACCTACAAATTTTTTTTTAAGCATCCTAGAAAACAAAGTTATAGTGAATATGCCAAGATGACTCTCTTGAAGCAACAAAACCCTAGGATCGATGCTCTTGATACCAAATGTTGTGAACCAGGAACCTTGAAAATGATAAGAATCCAATGAATATAGTCCACTTCAATGGGGAAACCTACTTTTACTATATATCTGATTCACAAGACAATATATGATGATCCTAAGACTAGGTATCCTTGGTGTATATATAGGAGATGAAGGGTACAATTGTAAGAAAGGGTACAATGAAAGTTTCTAGACAACCTACCAATATAACAAATAACTAATAATGAATTCTTATTAGGGCCTAAACATAGGGGCCCAAATGCCTTAACATCCCTTGAGAAGCAAAAGAAGGACAATAAATTAGCACCCAAGTATTATGGTTCCTATAAGGTGTTACAGAGGATTGGAAGTAAGGCTTACAAATTGGAGTTACCTCCATATTCACATGTAAATCCATTGTTCCATTTTTGTTTATTAAATAAGGTAATCGAAAACAAGATCTCGGTTCATACTATTTTCCCATATATTAATGAAGAAGGGAAAATCATACTAGAACCGAAAACAATCATTGAAACGAGGATCAAGAAATTGTGAAAATGAGCAATTATTGAGTAACTCTAGAAGAATATACCAGTAGAAGAGGTGACATGCGAAGATGAGTTATTCATTTACAAACATCCAAAACTAATAGATATTTTAAAGAAACACTTGTTTGAATGAGATGGGCATGTTAATCCTTAGATATTGAGTTATTACATTTATGTTGTTATATTTTTGTTGTCTTTATCGGTTGGCTAGGCCCTTGAATGGTTGGCTAGAACCTTTAATTGTAATTGTACCATTTGTATCCTATATATACCAAGGAGACCTAGTTTTAGAGATCATATCATATTGTGCATTTTTTATATTGTAAAAATAGGTTCCCCCCTTGAAGAGGCTCCTCATTCATTCTTCGAGCTCTCATTCTCAAGGCATGGAGTTACATTTCTATTTTTATGTTATTTGGGTTTTTAGTGCATAAAAAATATATAGAAGGAATATTCCACAACTTCAAATAGGAAAAAATCCTAACTCTATCTATCAAGGAAAGGAATTATGACTTCTTTGAACCATATCTCAATTCCCAGATAATCACCAACCCTTCAAGGATTGAAAAAAGTCCCTTTGACAATATGTTAGCCCCAATGTTGTGTTCTTTATATGTGTGTTGAAAAGATTAGATTTCAAACCAAAGAGCAAGTTGATTTTATTTTGTAACCCAAGGAAGTAGTGTGATGTTCATTTCTTAATAACCAATTGCATACTATTTTCAAATATCCAAAATATTTGATGGATTTGATTCGTTTGTCCAAGGCCAAAAACATGAGTTGACAAAAAATTGTGATCTCTATATTTTTATGTGTGCATACACCCAAGCTCACTTTGAAATATTTTTCTTTTTTTTTCACCAAGTAGATAACATTTTGAAAGAAAATAAATTTATTTTAACCAAGTAGATAACTCTTTCATCTCCACTATAGCTAGGGTTTCCAATGGATGCACCATCAAAAAATTAAAAAGGAGAGGTGAATCCATGGATAAGGTGAATGATTGGAGGTGATGTTGTCAAGGTCTCTTATGGGAGTACCCCAAACTTACACTATGGAAATCCTTTTCACACCTTGGCACAAAAGGGTGTAGTCGAGCTCATTAAAAGAGTCACCCCTAAAAGGTTTATGGGTAATCCCAAAAAAAACCCAAATATAAAGGTGTCTACAAATTGCAATCAGGCTTCTATGAGATTCATACCAGTTTGGAGTGCAAGTAATCCCTAAAAATTCCCAATGATAAAAAAATATAGTTGATATCTTGAAATGGTTCATCCAAAAGGTTATGGGTAAGCCCATGAAACCCCCAATTTAAAATTCTCAAGGCTCAGTTCAACTAGGGCTTGGTATAATTTATCCCATTTTTTTTTGCTTGATGAAGGGGATATTTTGCTAAAGAAAATATTATAAATACAAAACATCATTGATCCATATCTCGGGAGATGATATCTGGATGGCTTGAATCCCGAGAGAGGAAGAGCTTAGATGTGCCAATATTGCATGAAAATAAGCATGGAAAAAAAAAACATGTAAATGAAGTACTTGGGAGGTGAGGCTCAAAGAGGAGTCTCACCTCTAAAACTAATTACTATTAAATCACTCATAGATAATTAATCTCACAATGAACAATATAAAATATGAAAGAAGTTGTAACACCCATGTTTCCCCCATCTTCTAATTAATCATTAATCATAATCACCATGCTATGGCATGGGAACAGTGTAAATGTATTATTGTTGGAATAGCCAAACAAATGACTGTGGGGGTGAAAACTTGAAAGTATTGGCCATGATATCACTAGAGAAAATAATTTGAAAACTATAAGAGAGGGTTAATTAAGTCAAATGAACCCAAATTTCCCTTCGATGAGCATAATAAACCTCCTCTGGATCCCAAGGAGAGAAATCAGTTCATGAAGAATGGACTAGTGGTTGAATCATCAGCCACCCCCATGAATGAAAGCATGGTCTAGCTACGGAATGTTGGCCTGGAATAACACAAGGTCCTGCAAACCCAGACTGACCCAATTTTCCTTTTGACAGAAGGAACCATATAGGAAGGATAACCTTCTCAAGGAAGGATGTGCGTACAAGGAATGTAAGGGAATAAAGAGAAGAGTGGAGAATCCGAGAAACTCTCCAACTGAGAATGAGAAGAAGGTCATGATCTTGATGTTGAGGAAGAATATAAAAAACCTCGTAGAGGTCATGATAGAAAGAGAAATATTTGAGAGTATACAAAGAACATGACCTGAGTAGAAGGTCACGAGCTTGATGTTGAGGAAGCATCTGATAAACCTCGTAGAAGATGTGAAAGAGAAGGATCATCGAGAATTGGCATAAATTCCCTAGTGATATCATGGATTGGCACAAGGGTGGCCAAAACGCTAAGACTGAATGCCTCTGATCCTATGGTTGAGTGGAAAGGTGAACACCCACAGTTAGTTAGTTGGATGATACTTGTAATATATAAGTATTCTTATATCCTATGTAATTGAACTGTAACTGTAGATTAGATATGGATATCCTATGAATGTTTCAGGGATGTGCATGTTTACTTAATGGTTATACTGTATCCCTTTAATTTTGCTTGATTGTGTATTTAAGAAAGTAAGGAATTATCTGGCTCTATACATAAATTCTTGAGCCCTATGGTGGCTCAAGTTAAAATAAATGAACTATGAGTTCGTCGACCTTGGGCATAGTTTCACATGTACATTTCGACTCTCCCATTCGTTCTAAGTCTCTTAGAGGAATGAGTTTATTAAGCTCAGGAGAGGTAGTGCATGTATGCACACGCTCTCTACGAGGAGGGCAGAGACTGAGAACCTCTTAATTTTTAGAGTGATGAATGAGTGGAAGGGGTGTGCGGAATATACTTCTAAGTGTTATGATTAGGAGATACAGTACAAAGTGCCTAAGTATTTTAAAGCTAACGAAGCTCAGGAAGGATAGCGAGATTCAAATCTCAAAAGGGAAGATCCTTTTGTTTGGAAGATGAATGGATGATATTAGTTCGGTAGGAGCTGAAGCTCTTCACGATCATCGAGTATGGAGAAGGGGCATGCATGTTAATCCTTCGATCCCTTTGGACTTTGTGGGTCTGATGAATTGGGTATATTCTTCGTACAGGAGGTGAATCCCCTGAAGTTCCAGAGTCTAGAAGTTAATATGGGTCATAGATATGAGGATTCTCGAGAGCTATCACGACCCTTGGATATACGATGTAGTCAGTCCGACGTTGACCGCTTCAGGAGGACAGGGGTGTTGTAATGTCAAGACCCGCCAAAGACTGGAGTCACGAAGTAATGTGGACCATGGATATAAGGATCCTTTGGAACCCTTCTCAATCATCCATCATTAAGGAAACGTGGCACCAGATCCTGTACTCTGGAGGTTTAACACATCGGAAGGAAGTAGGTGTAAAAGGTTGAAGACTCTCAAAGTCGTAGGGAGTTGGAGGACATCTGAACCGTCCATCAACTGGGATGCGTGTCATTATATCATTAACTCTGGAGGAGAGCCACTCCATAGGATTTGAAGCTTGGTGCTTCAAAAATCCCCGAAGATAAGAGTAACGGAGAAGATATCAACCTTTCGTCATTTTGGGAATGCATAGTGGGAAATCTGTTACTTCGGAGGATAGCCACTTCGGAGAAAAGTGGAACAAGAACTCCCGGAGGACAGAGTCCACCTGAGTCTTTGATCTCATAGGATAGGTGTCAGACGATGTGACACTCCGAAAGGATTTCAATTTAGAGGTTTTTGGTTGTGAGTACTTGGGAATCTGTGGAAGCATAGAGTCCTTAAGTAAATCAGAATCGTTGATGTTCTAGGGATGCGTGGCATAAGATCGCCAAGTCCAAAGACAATGAACACCCATGAAACTTGGGAGAGGTATATCTACCAATTTCTGAGCTCTGTTTTAAGCATGGAGACTATGGATGGAGAGCTATGGACGAGAATAATGTGATAGAGACCTCAGACAGAGGATTTGAGATGTTAAGGAGAGAAAAATTGTGATGCCCCATCCCTAGGAAAGTTACTCAGGGGTCTGGTGTGTTACAAACTGGTATCATAGCACAGAAACAACACTTGGCCTGCTTGGGCTCATGCATGAATCATATGAAAATATTTTTGGAGGACTCTAAGGGGTAACACCCTATATTACCGTATTCCTAAGAGGCTTAGTCAAAACTCTACCAAAGAAAGGAATGAAACCTATTGTTGTTTATAGATGTTTTGGAAGTCTTCAATGTGTGTTGCTAGCGCTTCCAAATAAAGAAGTTGACTTCACTGTGCAATTGTAAGTGATGTTGTACAGTCATAAGACTTGGTTACCAAGGCTAGGATGAGCATGTTGAGAATATTACTGCCAAATGGAAATTTTCTTCATAAATTCCATGAGTATAAGGATGTATATTAAAATACAGTTGGGATTTTACCCAAAGAGATTGAATCATGATAGTCTATGGAAGAGGAAGCCTATCATTTCTTTGGTAAATGATATTTGATCCTACAAGAGTGGGATTTTTATGATGGGCACTAATAGCAAGACTTGGATGGATGGGAAGGATCTGTAGTAGTAATAATCATTGCTTTAATGAAGGGTTAAACCTTGTACATGTGTATAATCCCTCACAATCAAAGGGATGAGTCTGATGACCATTCCCTAAAAAAGGAGAGCATGCGCAGCTCTCGGGTTTCGAACCAAATTGAGAAACGAATTTTGTTTCTGTGTATAGGAATTGTTGGGTAGGTTTTTTCCTAATCAAGCTGATAAACAAAGTTGTAGAAATATAGAGTGATTGAGTGAGAAATCACAACGGCCTCCCTTGCTTGGTAGATAGGAAACTAATCTACAAGAATTCTTGTGGGAGGGGGAGAGTGGTCTCCATCCTTGACTGTTTCTAAATAGAAGGAAGAAATCTAAGTGTAATGGTTAAGACTGATCTTGACCTAAAGATACTCTGGATTTTTGAGCTAGGATAATTTGTAAGTAACATAACTCAATATTGCATTTAGGCTTTAAGGGAATAGTCCAAATGTTATTAGACATTAAAAATTTATTATAATTAAGGTAAAATGGTTGATTAAATGTTGATCCTGAATGTGGTAAAGGAAGTGTTGGGGAACTTCTAGAAGCCCAATGGGTCATATTGACATCCAGTGGTGGATGGTAGCCATACATATATAGTTGGATCCTAGTGAAGGGAATCTAGAAAAGGATCTCCTTGATTGAGAGATATGTTGATCAAGACTAGTTGGAAGCCAAATTGGTTGTCCTGTTACCTTGGGCATGGTTTTAATTTCCCATATTGTATTTATAAGTTGGGTAATGTTTTCATGAAAGTTGAGGAAAGAGTGTTTTCTTGCTAGCTGTTATCACATAGAAAAGGAAACATGGTTATGACTATGTATGTTAAACTGCAAGGTGGATATCTTGTGAATGACTACAAGCTCTCAAATGAGAGGGAAGCTCAGTGTTGAGTGTCCCTATGAGGCTTGACATAAGGATGGCAACAATATCCTTGGAGGAGGATCTAGAAGTCTGATATGTCCATGTGCATGTATGACATGAAAGAGGTGCAAGCAATGAGCTTGCATGATGAATGATTGGCTAGGTTTGTATGTGTTTGAATGCATGGGTTGATGAATTGTGAGGCTTCTTGACATGAAGACTGATATTAATACCAATAAGGTTTGAAATATATTTAATGTGAAAGTGGTGCACATGCATGATGTAGGGATAAATATATACTAAAGGCACAATATGGTTTCCTTGATGAGTCATATGTAAGGCAAGAATTGTGCTTTCCAAGATTAAGTTAATACCATGGATGAATGGTTGACTCCATTTTTAAGAGTAATGAAAGTTTTTCTTTGAATGACAGATTAAGGGGAATGTGCTCCATTTCCTCAAGAAAGAATAGTATAAATAGAATAAAGAGTGGATGAGCAAGGATGATATGTTGTCATGATAAGAGGCAATTGATTCTACCTTGAGGGTCACATGAGAATGATTGTGAAAAATCATGATTTGACTGATTTTAAAATAGAGATGTAGGTGGGATGTGAAATATACCTATGGCAGCCACACACAGGATTATGATTATGAATATGGTTAAGCACATCATGGATGTGAGTTAACAAAACTAGAATATGTGTGGATACATATTTTGGAAACATGAAAAAGATGCATGTTTATATTCCTTACAAAATATTTGGTACCCAGCTAAAGCCAACTCAAGGTTGAGGCTATCAAAGATAGTGAAGGATATGCAATAAGGAAGTTGCATGCTGAAGGAGTTCCCTGTGGAGGAACTATGTGAAGACTATGTCAGGAGAACAAAGTCACAACCTTATTGACTGTTGAGAGTTAAGCAGCGAGCTACAAGCTTGTATATATATCTATCTCTCTCTCTCTCTATATATATATATAGATAGATAGATAGATAGATAGATAGATAAGAATCATGGATTACTTTTTTAAAAACATCATGAAATGACTAGAAGACTAATAATGAATCTTGACCATTTTGATAACTAACTAGAAGACTAATAATGGTAGCATGCAGGATGCACGGGTTCATGATTCATTATGGACAAAAGGAATTTCTATTAAAGCATGCTGGAGTATCCTAAGAGTTAGGGTGACCCTAACCGAGGTTTCTCAAGAAAAGAGCAGAAAGATCACAACAAGAAGTAGATTTCATAAGTAAAGGGGGAGAAAGGGAGGAACATTGTTCTCACCCTAAGGACCCTGAATTGTGTAGCAAAGCCATAGGATTAAAAGGGTAGTTGTGGAAACCAATGCAACTGGTAAAAGGAAAATGAACCCCTTGATTATGAATAAATGAGTATGTTTTACTGAATAGGATTGGTTGAAGCCAGGATTAAGAAAAGGCAGTGAGGCCTTAGAGATAACTCAACTGGGATGAAAAGTCCCAGGTGGTGTAGAAAGAATTGGAAGAAGGGGAGAGCTATCAATTATTTCCTTGCTGAGTATTATGTTTTCTCTGGGATGGGAAAGCTGGAACGTTGATGAAATTAAAAGGTTTTGACACCATAGTGATGATGGTTGTATTCTTATAGAAACAATCGAGATATGTTTTTGTTGCACTCATGGAAACATTTGAGAATAATGTGATGAAGGGCATAAATATATGCTAGGACATTTTGAAGATGTTTTATGGATTTGAATGTTATAATACATGCATTTTATTTAATATTACAACTAATGTAATTGTAAATATGATGATGCATGCTATGTATTGAAAGGAATTGGAGTTGTTGAGGAAGACAATTTTCAATGATGGGAAACCTCAAGAAGAGGATGACCATGAGAAGGATTTGATTGAAAGATTGTTGACAAGGTTGTAAAAGTCCCCATAAAGCACTATTGATGAGGTAAAACTCAAAAAGAGGGTGCTAGCAGCCAAGGACCGGTACAAAAATGTCCATGCCTATGTGGCACAAGGTATGAAGGGATTTGGTAAGAACCCCTTCTAAACTATTTTATTGTATTAATGTTATAACTTTTGAAAGGAAGTTGCTTACCTTGGATGCCCAAGTAGGGTATGATTCAAGAAGGAGAACCTAAATGATGGAGATGTGAACCTCTGGTAGTAAAGAGTGTTTGTAATCCTTGGAAGAATTCATGAACTAATATGTCATGAATGCATTGAACAATCAAGGAATTCTTAAAGGCATTCATGTGAAACCTTGAGTTTCATGAATGACGATTTAACAATGTGATCGATTTAGAGCAGAAAATATGGTTTTGCTGAAATAATAATTATGGACAAAGAATCCATATGGTAATAAATTGGTTGAATTCCAACACACCTTGGCGAGAGTGCCTAACCTGAAAATTGATAATTTGAAATCAATGCAAGGGTGCATTATGTGTAAATGTGGCCATGAACATTGGCACATTGATTAAATTCACTTAATGTTGAATTGCATCTAGAAAAGTTGATATACTGAACTAATGTGTGTGTAAGGAATGAAAATTTCTTTTTCTTTATATCCTCGAATAGATAAAAGTGATTTGATTGTTGGCATGCACAAGTTAAGAATTGGTTGTGGTGACGTTATAAAGGTGCAGTGAAAATATATGTGCATGGGAAACTAACAATTTGTTTGGTTGATTTAAGTTGAAAGTGTAGGAAGAAAAGAGTCTTGGATATGGCGGTGTTATAAGTCCATAAGGAAGACTAATTACCTGTTAAGCCAAACCACAAGGAATGGTATTTTCTTTGAAGTGAATGCATTTGATTGTTAGTGTGCATAGTCCTGAAATTTTTTGTGAACCACTGCAAGTGTGCAATGAACATATAATGTGCATGAGAAATAACAACTTGTTTGGTTGAGGAATGTTGAAATTGTCAGAAGCAAAGGGTCTTGGATATGGCAGTGTTGTAAGCCCATAAGGAAGACCAAAATTGCTTGTTGATCCAAACTACTATGGGAAGGAAATTCCCATAATTGGTGAATCTAATTTTGTGCGAAACAGATCTGAAAATAAATGAGAAAATTGGAAAGTCTATGGGTGACATATTTGTAATAACATTCTGAAATTTAGAATTTATGATGATGCCTCATGAATTTATGTATACCTGTGATATAGGTGAGACAAAAAGATGTTTTATGAAAGGACAGTTGAAAGTTGTTAAGATGAAAAGAATGAAAGAGGCCACTGTTGAGACATGAGACCCTCGTGGTAAGTCATGATCACCTGGAATATGTTTTGTTGAGGTAACATAATCCGGAGGGACGCCTCGGCAGAGAAATTTTGAGGGACGCCTCGACTGTAAGGCTCGATGAAGCCTCTGGAATTATTCCTGTTCCATAAAACCTTAGCAAGGAAATATGGATCACCCAAAGAACTATATAGCAGAGAAGGGGATGCCTGAGCCTAGGCCTAGAGGGTGAATGACCGCAAGGAAGAGGAGGCTCTGATAGTTCATGTAAACTATTGATTTGGATCATGCACACAATGGGTATGTTCGGAAAAAATAGTGAGCTTGGATAACAATACAACCATGTGGATTCAAACCCACAAACTGCATAGATAAGTATGGTGCTAGATTATGAAATTTTCCTCTTGAATTTCTAAAAACAGTAAGATGTTTTCACATAAAATTGTGATTAATATGCTTGATTGTCCCAAAATTATTGAAGGCATGTGACACAGGTTAAGAGTCTAAAAAAGGACCTAACCAGGAAGAAGGTCAAGACTTCTGAAGCGGCTGAATGAGAAAGGCATGCCAGGTGTTACAGAGAAAGAACATCGAGGACGATGTTGCTTTTAAGGGGGAGGGGATTGTAACACCCTTGTTTCCCCCAGCTTGTAATTAATCATTAATCATAATCACCATGCTATGGCATGGGAACATTGTAAATGTATTGTTGTTGGAATATATGTTACACATTATTTTGGTCACCTTAGTGATCAACTGACGACATGTGCTTAACTCACTTCCATGTTCCCTGAAAATATTAAAAGAGACTTTTTCCAAGAGAAAAGTGGTTTTCTTTTCCTCCCTCAAAAACTATGAAAAGGAATATCACTGCACCCTGCTCTATTATTGGGGTGTGATGATGCTTGATCGTTGCACTCTGCACCAAATATGAACTGTAGCATCATTGCAGGCTGTCTGTGCATAGGGTGCGACGATGCTTAAGAAAAAGAAAAGTCAAAATTCATGAATGTTCTAGAAGGGAATATTCTAAAAGATGAGGTGGCCTCCGATCAGTTTGGATCTTACTTACTTCTTTGATTTAGTGGGATCATCCTAATCTCCTGATCCACCCCTCTTTCACCCTATATAAAGAAGGGATCTCTCATGGAAAAGGCTACAGTTTTCATATGCATGAAGAGTTCTGCTATAGATTATACTTGAGATAGCTTTGATTTATCTCTCTAAGTCATATTGTGGATCTTCTTCATCAAAAGAATTAGATCAAAGGTGTATGTGTTGGAGAAAAGAGCCAATGAAAGGGATCTTGTAACATTAAGTCATGGGTTGTATTCTCCACTTTCCATTTTAATATAATGCAGCAATACATTTCTTCCCTATAAAGGTGTCTTGGATTTTATTGTATAACTCATTGATCTTATACATAGAATTCATTGGAATATATATATATGTGTGTGTGTGTGTGTGTGTGTGTGTGTGTGTGTGTGTGTGTGTGTGTGTGTGTTCTCTATCTCCCTTTGTTGGTTTGTTCTTCTTAAACATGTTCACCATCTCGCAAATCCAAATATGGAGCGACAAAGACGACACTAGCGAGCATCAAGCATCATTTAAAAGGTATGTCTCTCATTCCTCTCTGAACTAGTTTATATGACAATGAAGTCTAAGGTGAAGTTTGTATTTTTTCTTTTTTTGTTCTAGATTCCTATGGAATTTAGGGAGATTAGTTTATGTCAACACTTATATATTTTTCCAATAAAAAAATTGGTGACCATAGGTAAGAACAAAGTTACAGTTTCTACTCGATCCAAAGATTATCCACCTTCGAAAGAGAAAGTTGATGATTCACCACTTCCATTGGTTCAACCTCCTCTATCAATTTCACCTCCCAACAGTCCTCTTCAACTCTAACGACTGATTCTAGACACAGTTCTTCGTCCTCCTCCTAAGGGCGTTGTTTGTAAGTAATCATTTAATCCTCACGCACATGCTACTCAAAAATACAGTATTGTAGAAGATCTTGCGCGGGCACCTTTTGCGATGTCAGCTCTCGAAGTCCTTCAAAGTTGTCCTACACAACGGAAGGCACTGTTAAGGGATATTGGTGGAATTGATCCTATTGATACGAACTTGATAATATTTGACTTGGAAGATCATATTCCAAGGCTTCCTCCTCAATTAGTATTTCAGATACAAGTTCTTGTGGAAAATAAGAATATTTTTTGAACCTTTATTGATGAAGTATCCTCGACTTGCGTCATGTCCATCACTTGTTGGAAGGTTATTGGATCTCCTTCCCTTAACGATTCACACAATAATCTTAAATAATTTAATGGTACATGCTTTAAACCTTACAATGTTCTTCCTTCATTATCTATTACGTTAGAAGGAAAAGCGGTTACTGTTGAGGTTGAGGTCTTTGATACACCTCTCGATTACAACCTTCTACTTGGTCGTAGTTGGATTGATTCCATGCATGCAGTTGTTTCTACTATTTTCTGTGTGATATGTTTCCCTCACCATGGAAAATTTGTTATTGTCAATCAACTTGACTTCTTTAATTCTTATGCTCATACTATTAATGTACCTTTCATTGCGAAAACACCTCCCAGTTATGAGAATTTTAGTGTGGGTCTCTTAAAAGATTCATCGTTAATGGGTACGTTCCCCATTCCACCTCCTGATGTTCCTACTCTTTTTTTTTACTCAATTAACATGATATTCAACCATTGTTGGTGAAATCCCTGAGTCTTATGACCCTTCGATAGTACCTAGCTCTGACGACTATCTTCGTTACGATGACAAAATGCCTTTAAGTCTAACAGAATTGGCTTATCAAGTTATTCAATCAGAAAATCCCTCTCCTCATTCTCTCTTAGATATGTCTTCGGATCCATTTCACGTAGTCTTTCACACCGATGAAATTATTATGACAATAATGTCTATGGAAGATACCCCATGGGACGATGAGCATCATCATTCTATTCTCTTCCTGGAACTCGAGACTATAGAGAGTTATCAACGGATTTCATATCCGTCTACTATTTTTACTTTTTCCCCTATTCCTAAACCAATACATGATGTTTTGTATGAAGGGAACTTAGGTAACATTTCACCTACCATCCCTTTAGATATTTCGATTAAAACCAAATTCGTGGAAAATGTTCACATTGGTGCCTTGTTAAGAACCCAAATAGATCTACAAATATAATCACCACAAATACTGAATACACAATAGAGCCATAAACCAATATAGAAGAAGCCACATTATATTATTACCAAACCCTTGAGGTATGGCAACACCATACAATGGATCCTATTATGGAAGGGATCATCTTCTGTTCACTTGCCTCTTCGAGGGGGCAACCTCCTAATGCGCTTCAACTCCAAATACAATATTTCTCTTCATGTCCCATTACATTGCTTGAACTCCTTTATATAGTGTTACCATCACCTGAGAACACTCTAGAGGAGGAATATTCTAGAAGTATAACCTTGTAAGAAGTCCTCTTACATTTATTATATCTAACTACCCATTTATTATATCTAGCTACCATAGTGAACCTTATTTAATAATATAATGGACCTAGTCCACCTTACATTGAATGGCCTCCACTATTATCACTATGGGCCCTGTGGGCCCCCACTACTACCTCTCTATCTACCTAACATTCCATCCCGCTTATGAAAGCATTGTCCTCAACGCTTGATGTACAACCATATACCAGGGTCCCATGGATAATTTTGGACCATAATGTTGAAGAAGACTGGAGAACCAAGGTCCCATGTAGAAAGGAAAACCACCATGCTGAAGTATTCCAGCCACCATTGTAAGACCAGGTTCCATGTCCAAGTTCTCATGTTAACTCCCTGTGGAAGATTTTGGAACCCAATAACCAACTCAAAATGATGCTCCAAAGACTGACACCTATCATGTGGATCCAAATAAGAAGATCCATCCACATAGTGCGAGATGTTCAAAGATGAATCTGGAAGGAACAATACCATTTTAGAATATCCAGGCTGGACGCTGGTAACTAGCTCCTGATGTGGGACATTGATGTTCTCTACAGAAAGTGGAGTAGATTCTTCAAATAAAATATGGAAGTGGTTGTCATCCCAGAAATGACAACTATCCATATACCAATCATCGCAACTGGATTCAAAATCATACCAAGAATATATTTATTGATTATATTCATCTATGATGTCCTCCATACGAAATATCTCCTGCATGCTATCCAATGAATCTTGAATACTACGAAAACCATCATTGAGGCCATCTGCAAGGACATGCAATCTAGCATCCAATGTGTCATACAATTGGGATTTGAATGCTTCAGTAATTTGTAGAACTTATTTGAGGGTTTGAGAGGAAATAACCATACTAGAACCCTATGAAATCTTAGGTCACAAAACCATCATGAAAAAACCCAAAAAATAGACCAATAATTTACGACAGAAAATCACGGCTTTTTCTGGAAAAACCCTAAAAAACTGTTGAATTTAAAATGCTCATAACTTCACTTCCTGGACTCCATTTCGGCTGATTTGTTTTTTGAAATTGGGTGAAATTGTGAGAGGAACTCAGATCTGTAATTTATTTGGGCAAATTCAGCTTCCAACTGCTACTAAAAAAAAATAAAAAATCACACTGCCATCTACAGAAAAAACCCTGAAATTTTGCAGATTTTAAAACTTCAATATCTTGACTTCCTGGACTTAGTTTCAAAATAATTTTTTTTTTCAAATTGGGTGTTTTTCTGAAAGGAACTCATATATACAACCTATTTTTGCAATTTTTTCACAGAAATATACAAAAAATGTATGGAATGTCGTGGCCCTCTTTTTTCTTCTCTGAAAAAAAATCTGCAAAAATAAAAAATATTTGTCCACAATGCCTGCCAAGGAAAGTGCTCCGATACCAATTGTTAAGAACCAAATACTAAATACAAAAGAACCACAACATATATATAAGAAAAATATGCAAAATCTCCATAGTGAACCTTATTTAATAATATACTAGACCTAGTCCACCTTACATTGAATGGCCTCCACTATTATCACTATGGCCCCTCTGGGCCCCCACTACTACCTCTCTAGCTACCTAACATGCCTCGTGTTCTGCCAATGAGGTCCAAATCTATAAAGCTCTTTTCCAATAATTCTATGACGTTTTTCCCTGGAGTTACGAAGAGATGTTAGGCATTGATCCAGATATTGTTTTACATGAGATTAAGACTTACCCGGATGCTAAACCCATTCGACAGAGACTTATCCCAGTACATCCATGCAAAGTTGATGCTATTAAACTCGAAGTTGAAAAACTTCTTAAATCCGGTTTTGTCTATCATGTGGCTTTGACTGATTGGGTGTCTAATCTTGTTCTAATTACAAAGAAACAAGGCATGATCCGTGTTTGTGTAGATTATAGGGATATCAACAAGGCTTGTCCCAAGTAAAATTATCCAACCCCTTTCATTGACCAGATCATTGATGACTATGCCAGGAGTGAAATATTCTATTTAATGGATGGTTTCTCCAGCTATAATCAAATCAATATTTTACCTGTGGATCAACATAAGATTTCTTTTATCTTCTCTTTAGGAATCTTCGCATACCGGAAACTACCTTTTGGTCTCAAGACTGTTGGTGTGAATTTTTAGCGCGTTATGTCATACACTTTTCATGACATTAATCACATTGTACAACCTTACCTAGATGATTTACCGGTGCATTCCCTTTATCGTCAAGATCACCTGGCACATTTACGGGCCATTTTCTTATGCTTTCATTATTATCTCATACGATTGAATCCACATAAATGATTTTTTTGTGTGGAGTCTGGAAGACTTCTTGGTTTTATCGTTTCTACACATGGGATCAGGGTGGACCCTCTGAAGGTTGAATATATTATCAATCTACCTCCTCCTTCTACATTGCACCAACTCCAAAGTTTGCAAGGGAAGGAAAAAACTTTACGTCGATTCATCCCCAACTATGTTGAATTAATGAAAGGTTTTACTTGACTTCTTAAAAAGAGATCTGAAAATAGGGGGCTGACTTGTTTTTCTATGAAAGCACCCTCTACTCCATTAAAATAAACTTCAGGACCTTGCTCAATGTCTTAGTTGTGCAAGAGGATTTATGTGTCAAGTTTAGGCTCCTTTTAAAAGTTTATGTGTGAGGATTTTAAAAGGTTAAATATGTTGTTTAAAGAATACAATAGAAAATTAATTGCAAAAATTAATAACCAGCAAACTCACAACAATAACAATATGATAAAGGAGTTCACCCCCAACTGGGCTACATCTCCTTGAGCCTCCATAAATGGACTAGGCTCTTTGGTATTAGTTTGTATAAATATTATTTTACAACATGTTTCTCAACTCCAATGGATTTAATGACTGTACTATTGGGTTTTGAATACATAAAAACCCCAAAAATGACTAATAGAACTCTAAAAACGGACCATGGCTCATCCGGGCATGACCTCTTCTACATGTGGCCTTAAACTTCCCTGAGCTTCCCTGTGGAAAAAAACACCTGTAAAAGTCCTCAAATGCCTCTGAAACCTATCCCAATGTGTTTATAGCATAACAATTAGTCAAAAATGACTATTCAGTCACAGAAAATAGACTTGGGCTCATATGAGCATGACCTCCATCAATGGTGGCCCTAAGCTCCTTGAAGCTCCCTGAAACTTCAATGGTGTAAAACCTGCAATAGAAGTCTCCAAATGGCTTTGAAAATAATACCAATGGATTTATAACATCCAAAAACCCCTAGATGGGATTTTTCGGCACCTCATTTGGCCAAAAAAAGAAGAAGTTAGGCCTCCTGCCATTTTCCTCCTTCAAGCTTGTTGTCTTTGGTTCGCCAATTCGCACCTCCTGTGTGAGTAACCTGGCTTCTGGTCGTTTCCTATGCCTAAACCCAACACGTGCGTCATTTCCAAAAATTACGCAAATTTTTCGAAGTGTTAGCGAACCTAAACCCCGAATCACGGAGGTGTTGGGTGCATGGGGGGGCATTTGGCCACGTCCTAGCGCATAAAAATGGCTACATTGCATGAATTCTCGTGGGCACACCAAGTGTCGGGCGCGTGGGGTTGGGGAACCATTTGAAAACACATGCACAATACTTTGTGGGTTAGGTTCATGTGGTCCGTGCATGTAACTGGGGGCTGGGGCTAAGCCCCAGCCCGAACACACCCAAACTTCAACTCCTGGCACTTTAAATAAATATTAAAATGTTCATATAACAAGAACTAAATGTGGCGTGTTGGTAGTCGTCCTTTGCTAAACAATTTACCCCAAGCATGTAGGTCCAGGGTTTGATCCCCATGGACTCCATATAATTTTAACATACCAAACCCAGGGTGGCATGTGGAAGCCCACATCTGGGCCATGTGGCACCACACCATTTGACAAAAATATGCCACGTGTCCAACAACGATTCTCCCATGTGTCCTGTCAAATAAATGCTTGCCAACTCAGCACTTTCCACGTCAGCATCTAACATGTCATCACTGTCATGTGTGAGGTACGACCCTACCACATCATCACCTATACGGATTGTACGGACTATACAGTGAGCATTTTTTTGCCTGTTTGGCAAATCGAACAGAATGTGATATCTCTCTCATCCGATGTTTTTTTGACCCCGTTCAAAGTGCGGTGGGTTTGTGATGATGAGGCCTATGCACCCGTTTGTTTTGAAGCGATTCTGAACACGTTCATTTTTGGGCTAAATTTTGACCCCTGGTCCGGATTTTGATCACACCTTTCCACTGAAAGGCTTTTGGACCCACAAAATCTCATGATTATCTGCTTGAGCTTCAATACTCTTTTGCTTCCAAGTTCTATCAACTGATTCTACTTGAAAAGTCTTTTTGGCAATCACCTGGGTACCTTGACATGCCTTGCACTACAACTGGCTATGTCCCTCAACCACTGTTCTTTGGCTGTTGATGACCCACTGTTCTCTTTGTGCTTGGAAAGATGTCAACCTTCCCACTAAGAATCAAGTCCCTCTTGTGAACTCTTTGGCGTCAACACAATCCACTCTACAATGGCTGCAAAAAAGTTTTCCTGCGACATCTTGTCACAAACCAAGAAAAACCATCAATCTTGAAAACAACTTTATACAAGACTGAAAATGATGCCAACAAAGTCTTTTGGCTCTTCAAGAAAACAATCGTATCTTGTACTTCATCAAAGCACATGGTGTTTTCCTGCATCTCAGTGTGCTCAAAATTGACTTACAAGCCAAAAAACACCATTGACTAAACATAAGTCGATAAACATGATCGACACAACATAGTCATCAAGACAACATCGACACAAGTCGAGACTCATTCGAAACATATCGACATTCCAAAAGATGACATTCATGATACACAACCATGTCACAATCATGAGACACTCATAATGAACTATCATCAGGTTCATTGTTTACACATACAAAATCACAAGCATTTGCATATCTCTTCAAATCTCCTTCAAGTACAAACATAAGTACATAAACCCAAAAACATGTAGGTACATAAGAGCTGGAAATGAAAAGCTAAATGGATGCAATAAGTGAGTATCATACCCCTCTTTTACATCCTCCTGGTGAAGTTGTGTAACAAAAAGAATCCTTCAAAAGAATGCATTCACATGCAAACTTGCATCTTACAAGTTATGATAAGCTGCTACAACTTGTCATGCTTTCAACATAAATGAATACATAAGGCTGAAATGTGCATCTACAACAGAAAAATGCAAGCCTTACTTGCTCAAGAAATCTAACCATTTCTTACCAAGCCAATTCAATGGTGACTTTTTCTGTTGAAAATCGTCTTTTTGTGAATCATCTTGACTCACATCGATGATGGAATCTCCTCTTCCATTCTTTCTAGTCTCTTTATCCATCTACTTCTCATGTTGTGGATGAGTGGTTGGATGCAATGTCCAACATTGGTCAATGAGATGACCCCTCTTCTGGCAATGAGTGCAAATCTTTTGCATCTTCTTTTCAAGTTGCCCTTGCTTGGAAAGTTTCTTGAATGTGGTCAATCTTTTCCAACATCTTGAAACATGATGGTTATCTAAACCACAATATGTATATGGACGTTTTCTCCCATTTTTACATGAAAATTTACCATGCTTAACATAATCAAAAGAAACTGAATGATAGGTAGAAATATACCTTGAACATTCACCTTTATCGCCTTCTTGAGGAGGTGAATTTGAAGAGCTACTAGCTCTCTTTTGAAGACCAACAATAGTGTTCTTGTCCTCATGGCTGTCAAAACTCTCTTGTTTCATACCTTTTCATTCATCTTGAACACACATTTTGCATGCTTGAGGGATTGAACTTGCAACAAAAGTCTTGAACATTCACCTTTATCGCCTTCTTGAGGAGGTGAATTTGAAGAGTTACTAGCTCTATTTTGAATACTAACAAAAATGTTCTTGTCCTCATGGTTGTCACAACTCTCTTGTTTCATACGTTTGCATTCATCTTGAACACACACTTTGCATCCTTGAGGGATTGAACTTGCAACAAAAGTTGTTCTTGGAACTGTTTCCCTTGTCTCCTCAACTTTGGAATATGCTCCATCTTTCTGTTCATATCCAATACACCTATACTTGGGCCTCTCCTCAACAACAATAGGCTCAACAATGCCTTGTGAATGCTTGCCTAACCCTTTACCTTCATAGCCCATTTTTAACAATAGTTTGGACCATATTCCTCTAGTGTGATTTTCAAAAACACCGACACATTCATCTTGAGAGGAATTTGAAGAAAAACTAGCATTACATACCTCATGTTCATGCATGTACTTGGTAAGGGTTTCCTTTGCTTCATGGAGTTGAGTCTCCATCTCATGCAACTTTTCAAGAAGCTGGTGCTTCTCCTCCTTCATGGCCATCAACTGCTCTTGAAGGAAAATGCTCTCCTTTCTATCTTCCCACATCTCTTGCACCACATCTCTCGATTAGAAACTCCTCCAACATCTCTTTGTCAAATAACTTGTTTAATGAAGATGTATGAGAACTCTTACTATTTGAAGCTTCCTCCATCTTTGCAAGATATCAAACTTCAACACAAAACTTGCACAATCATACCAACAACTAAATATCTAGTTATCAATGGAAATCACATGAGAAAAACTATGCTCTGATACCACCTGATCTGAAAATAGGAGGCTGACTTGTTTTTCTATGCAAGCACCCTCTACTACATTAAAATAAACTTCAGGACCTTGCTCAATGTCTTAGTTGTGCAAGAGAATTTATGTGTCAAGTTTAGGATCCTTTTAAACGTTTATGTGTGAGGATTTTAAAAGGTTAAATATGTTGTTTAAATAATACAACAACAAATGAATTGCAGCAATTAATAACCAACAAACTCACAACAATAACAAGATGATAAAGGAGTTCACCCCCAACTGGGCTACATCTCCTTGAGCCTCCATCAATGGACTAGGTTCTTTGGGATTAGTTTTTCAAAGATTATTTTACAAGATGTTTCTCAACTCCAATGGATTTGCTAACTGTACCATTGAGTTCAGAATACATAAAAACCCCAAAAATGACTAATAGAACTCTAAAAACGGACCATGGCTCATCTGGGCATGACCTCTTCTACATGTGGCCTTGAGCTTCCCTGAGCTTCCTTGTGGAAAAAACACCTGTAAAAGTCCTCATATGCCTATAAAACCTATCCCAATGTGTTCAGAGCATAACCATTAGTCAAAAATGACTATTCAGGCACAGAAAACAGACTTGGGATCATCTGAGCATGACCTCCATCAATGGTGGCCCTAAGCTCCTTGGAGCTCCCTGAAACTTAAATGGTGTAAAACCTACAATAGAAGTCTCCAAATGTCTTTGAAAATAGTACCAATGGATTCAGAACATCCAAAAACCCCTAGCTGGGCTTTTTCAGCACCTCATTTGGCCAAAAAATGAAGAAGTTAGACCTCCTGTCATTTTCCTCCTTCAAGCTTACTATCCCTGGTTTGCCAATTCGCACCTCCTATGTGAGTAACCTGGATTCTGGGAATTTCCCGTGCCTAAACCTAGTATGCACACCATTTCCAAAAGTCACGCAAATTTGTCTCATTGTTAGTGAACCTAAGCCCTCGAATCACGGAGGTGTTGGGCGCATGGGGGGCCATGTGGCCACGTCCCAACGCATAAAAATGGCTACGTTGCATGAATGCTCGTGGGCGCACCAAGTGTCAGGCACGTGGGGCTGGGGAACCATTTGAAAACACGTGCGCAATACTCCGTGGGTTAGGGTTGTGTGGTTTGCGCATGTAACCGGGGCTGGGGCTAAGCCCCAGCCCGGACGTGCCCAAACTTCAACTCCTGACACTTTAAATAAATATTAAAACGTTCATATAACAAGAACTAAAAACTTTACCCCAAGCATGGAGGTCTGGAGTATCCCCACAAACTCCATATAATTTTAACATACCAAACCCAGGGTGCCACATGGCAACCCATGTCTAGGCCACATGGCACCACACCATTTGACACAAATATGCCACGTGTCCAACAATGATTCGCCCATGTGTCCTGTCAAATAAATGCTTGCCAACTCAGCACTTTCCATGTCACCACTTGCCATGTCATCATCTGACACATCATCACTGCCACGTGTGAGGTACGACCCTGCCACATCATCACCTGTATGGACTGTACAGTCAACATTTTTTTGCTTGTTTGGCAAATCAAACAGAATGTGATATATCTCTCATACAATGTCCATTTGACCCCGTCCGAAGTGCGTTGGGTTCATGACAACGAGGCTTATGCACCCGTTCATTTTGAAGCAATTCTAAACACTTTCATTTTTGGGCTAAATTTTGACCCCTGGTCCAAATTCTGATCAAAAAGGGTCACGATTTTGTATGAGACGACACTGCCAACAAAGCCTTTGAACCTTTGAAACTTGCCTTAACCTGTACACCACTCTTATTTCCACCCGATTATATTTGACATTATTTCTTATACTTAGTTTCTTCGAACTCTACCATCGATATGGTTCTAGTCCAAGAGGATGATTCGCATGATGAACATGTCATCTACTATTTGAGTTGGAATCTCACAACCACCAAAACCAAATATTTGCATGTGGAGAAACTGGCCTTAGCAGTTGTTCAAGTTGTTCAATGTTTTTGTCATTATATCTTGTTACGCAGAACGACCGTCATTTCTGATTGGAACCCTATGCAACACATCCTTACTCGAAAATTGGTGGGGGGGGGAATAATCCAAATGAATAGTCATTCTCCAGGATTTTGATTTGGAATTTGAGCATGCCAAATCAAAGAAATCTTTGGTTTTTTTATGAATTGATATGTGGCCTTCCCTCTACTGAGACGGAAACTATGGAAGAGAATTCCTTGCCTAATGTGTCTCTCTTTCTGATCAGTTCTGGCGACATATGGTATGGGGACATTATCATTTATCTCCAAACCCAAACTTTCTGACCCGATCTTTCTAGTGTGGATCGTCGTCATATTCGGTATCAAGCCCATCAATACATTATCCTTGGTGATACCCTTTACTGTCATGGTATTGATTCGATTTTTCGACAATGCCTAACCTATGATGAAGCTGAGAAATATTTGAATGATTATCATTTTGGAGCATGTGGCGGTCATATGTCTGGGTATGCCACTGCCCAAAAGATATTACGAGTTGGTTACTTATGGCTTTCATTGTTTAAGGATTGCATTACTGTTGTCCAGAAATGCCATGCTTGTCAAATGTATAATAGTAATATCTGATCTCATCCTGCTCCTCTTTACCCTATAGTTTCTGTTGGTCCATTTGCTAAATGGGGCATTGACTTCATGACATGTAACCCTCACTTGTCTGGGGGGAATGGATACATCATTATAGCCGTGGATTATTTCACTAAATGGGTCGAGGTGATGCCTACATTTTAGAATACCGGTAAAACTACAGCGTTGTTCATATTCAATCATATCATTACTATATTTGGTGTCCCTCAAGCCATCGTCACTGACCATGGTTGTCATTTTTGTAATTTCATGATGTCTAAACTTACCGAGAAGTTGGGTCTTCGCCATGAAAACTCAACACCTTACTATCCACAGGCCAATGGCCAGGTTGAAGCAATTAACAAAGTTCTTATTACTATTCTTCGATGGATGATAGGAATTTACAAGTCAAGTTGGCACACGATGCTCTTCTCTACATTATGGGCCTATCGAAAATCTGTTAAATCTACCACATGGTTCACACCTTTCCAGTTAGTATATGGTATTTAATCTATTCTTCTGATGGAATGTGAAATCCCATCTTTGAAACTAGTTTTTGAACTTCTCCCTAACACCTCAGATGAAGAGGAACGTCTCTTGTATTTGATGAAATTAAACGAGACTCATCGTGATGCTACCTTGGTCATTGAAACTCAAAATAAGCATGGCAAAGCTCAATATGACAAGCATGTCAAACCACATGTTTTTTATGAGGGTGATTTAGTTCTTCTTTATGAACAGGATCATGACTTATTAACAGCCGGTAAATTCGAGCCTATGTGGCGTGACCCTTATATTCTGAAACGAGTGTTGGAGAAAGGGGATTACGAGTTGGCAAATTATGATAGAATTCCTTTGAGTGAACCTAGAAATGGACTTTACTTGAAGAAGTATTATTCTTAAACTATTTTTTCATGAGTGTTGTGTATTTTTAATGTACTATACTCTAGTGTTCTTTTTCGTTTTTTGTTCTACCTTTTAGTTGCTTACCTTGCATTATTCTTGGTTTCCAGATGTCGATGTATTTGCTACCCTATATCGGCTTTGCTGATGGTGTTAGTCACAGTACTCAAAACCTAGCATCTACTGCATGGGAAATCTATGCACCTATGGATGATTTGATCAGTCTACACAGTGTTTTCCTTAGTTGTACAACTAATCATATCGCGGAATACAGTGCAGTTATTGAATTATTAACTGATGCCATTTCATTTGGAATTCTTCATCTTATTGTATGACTCGATTAACAGTTAGTATTACTACAGTTAAGTAACATTTATTCCATCTAAAGTCCTACTTTGTTAAGGGTATACTTTAGAATTCGCCTCTTGGAAAGACATTTTGATTATATTGAATATCAACATATTCCTATATATCTAAACACGTTAACATATGCATTGGCTAATTATGTGCTAGACAGAAATTTGAGGCATTTATAAATCCAAACACACATTTGAAAAAGAAAAGTCGGTAGGAACTTTATATTAATAACGATAAAAGTTACAAAACGTGTTTTGTCCAAGGACCAAAATATCAAAAAGTGAATCTCATAGCTTCATGTACAAAAGCATCATGGATGTTTCTCACTGTAACAAACCACTGCCTGTGCCACTTTATGGAGCAGTCGACCAATAGATGCAGATATGCCAA
Organism: Picea engelmannii; assembly: GCA_009831015.1. Classification (NCBI taxonomy): domain Eukaryota; kingdom Viridiplantae; phylum Streptophyta; class Pinopsida; order Pinales; family Pinaceae; genus Picea; species Picea engelmannii. The sequence continues at coordinate 881,832 of ML778951.1, forward strand.
CTGTATGGCGTTGATAGTGCCTAGGAAGTTCGTCTAGCGTGGCATCAGGGATATTCATGGTTAATCCCTCTAGGTTCTACTCAATTTACTCTAGATCCACGATAGCCACTCGTGCTACAATACATCTTTATCCTCTCCTCTGAATGGGAGATGATCCTGGAGGACGATAAGGCCCCATGTCTGCATTATTGAGAGCACTTGATTAGCCTTTGATAGATGACACAAAAAACATTTTATATAATTAAAATATCAAAAACATCATATAATGAAAATTTTCCTTCTTACCTATGTCTCCCCACTGAGACCCCTCAGGAAGAGCTAAGTCAATATCCCCATGGAAAATCATCCTGGTGTACGCATATTCCTCCAACATGATTAGTTGATTCCTCAACCATTGGAAGAAAACATCGCCATACTTGACGATAGGCATGCCATCGTGACGAGCCATTAGGTCCACCCACCTCTTCATACGTGGATCTTGTGGATTGGGTATGCCCCACTCCACCTATATACGTAGGATGGGGACCCTCTCCAAGAAGAAGGACACAAAAATGGACCCGTAACCAAACTATTTCAACCAACCATTTCGACACTTTGTCATTTTTGTTTCATGTTCTTCAAGACACCCTCACACCAGTTGAAGACCTTGGGTTCCATGTACTCTATAACATACTAAAAATGGATTTGAAAAGCCATTTGGGGAGATGCACTCCCTTCCATCCGAGTAATGGTATAAAGGATGGTCCACAATGGTAAATCCCGAACATCTATGATGGCCACCTTGCCACTATGTTTTTCTATACCTGGCACGAAATGGTGAGCAACATAGTAATCCATGGGTTCTCCTCCACCCCTGCTTCTCGAGAGTGAAACCGGAGAGCTTCAATGAGACAAACTCGTCAGAAAGTAAAAATCCTCTATATCCAATGTGACTGTATGCACACCCATGCAAAAGGCTTGTTCACTCGCATCCCACATGTGAACCATATACTCTAGCAATCTTAGTTGGGCTCTCATGCCCTGAATTTTGAAGAACTTGAGTAATCCACATTGTCTAAGTGCCATAATTGTGCCCGGATCATTCCCGGAAAAATAGTCTTCTTCTTCATTCTCCCATTCTCTCCACTCAAGCATTTTGACCAAGGAAAACCTGCTAAGTAACATCAAAAGAGGATTAGAACCAGAAAAAATAAATTCTTGGAAGTTTTTCTAGCTCATTCTATCTTTTCAAAAGTTGAGTTGCGGTCGTCGTAGGGATTTTCTTTCATGTAGAGTGACGTCGTCGCACCCTATCTTTGAGCCCCTACGGCGATTCCAGATCGTCATAGTTCATGATACTGTGGGTCTGCGACAATATGAAAGTATAGGTACCCCCAAAAAATCAACCCAAACTCAACCATAACCAATAAAAACAAAATTTTAAACCATGAAAAGATAAAGAAGTATAAGACTACCTTTTTGATGGAGACGACTTGCGAAATGATCCAACAGGTGCTCCGAAATCGACAGTTGAAATTTGGGAGAAAAAGAGGGTTTTGGGCACTATTTGGGTAAAATTGCAAATGAAATGGTAAAAAGGGTTGTTTTGGCCTATTTTATTGGTTTTTACCATTTTTATTGCAAAATTAAATTTTTTCTTATATTTTACCCATGCCCTAAAGTTTAACAACTTTGTGAAGTGTTTTCTTTTACAGATTAAAAGTTCTAAGGGCGAGATGTTTGACTGGGGTCAGCCATTTTTTTTTTGTGTGTGTGTTTTTTCTTATGAACATATGCTTTTAGGGTTTTGTCATTTTTTTGAACTCACATTGGTAATACGAAAAACGAACCCTATTGAGTATCCTTTAAGCTCTTTTCAAGCACCCTAAAACATGAAAAGATAGTCGAGCGACCTTGTTCTTTTCACGCTCGTAAAAGTATTTGAAGAAAATGTTTGATGAGTGGTAGATTATCTCTTTTTCATTCTCATCAGACTAACTTATGAAACAGGACCCTATGGAGTTCTCTTTAAGTGTTTTTCAAACTATCTAAACATGAAAAACCCCTTATTTTTCTTTCTTTGGACTCGTTAAACAAGCATCGAAAGACCCATATGGGATCGAACCACTCCCTCTTAGGGTTCATTAAAAATACTTTGAGGGACTCGTCCGAAGGATGAGCTTACATCACAATCATATGTTATCCTCCCCAAGCTTGCGTAAAAATAAAGAGGTACTCGCTAGAAATGGTGGGGGGGAATTGAGAAGAAATGTGTCATTGTATTTGTGTTAGTGGCAGTAAATTCGCTCTTGAACATCACACCCCCCTTCATCACTATATATGGGTTGAGAAATCCAATTGTCTCTCGTTTGACAATCCACAAGTTCATATGTTGGGTCCTCCTTTGAGTCAATGTTGCCAAGACAATTGTTGTGTCATTCATATGTTCAAGAGAATTCCAACCTAAACAAGCCTTCTATCGAGTCGACCATCTGTAGTTATGAATTTTCTACCATCCCGGCCTTCCCTGAGTCAGTTCCGAATCACTTTATACTTTGATCTACTTCAAATATGTTACATATTTCATGTCATTGATGGGGGATACATAAAGGCCCTCTTATGACGAATCGTTTCCTGTCAAATTCAACTCATTATCCAAGAACAAGACTTAAAAATCACATTGGTACCTTGGAACATGCATGCCACAATGGTAGGTTTCCTTGATTTCAACAATGGGTTCACATCATTGGCCCCTGATTGGAAGATTCCATTGAGTGTTCTACTTCAACTCATTCATTCACACTCATTGGATTGTACTAGAGTACCTTTGGATTCATTGACATCAATGGTAATTTCCCTCACACTTGTTAACGGTTTTCATTAATGATCGTTAATCAAGTGGTTTCTACCATGTTTGAATCTGACACATGTAATCACATGGATAGATTTGTACTTAGATATGACGGAATTGAAGACCCTGGATCTCATCATATTGGTCCAAGTTACGACGAAGTATTCATAAGTTTGTACTGACACATAGATCCACTATGTATTCCTCATGGTTATGTTGAATCATGATGACATGGATCCACAGTGTATGTTTAGTGGCCATGACTCACTTAACACTTTTGATTAGAGTTACTTGTATTTTGAGTATGGGAATGCCTACCTCAAAAGATGGTATATTATTATGCAGATGCTTGATTGTTTGCAGGTTCTCGATCGATGCACTACTTGTTTTCAACACACGCATTCTACAAAGTATTTCAGTTGTCACGGTTTGCAACTTCATACTTAGGGGGACATTCTATTACTGATGGGTGTTCTATATGCACAAAAAACACACTAAAAACCCTCAATAAAATTATCAACCCGGGGTAAGTAAACTTAGAGTTGTAGCAAAATATATGCCAAGGTAGAAGGGTTGGTAGTAGTATAGTCTAACTAAGGAAGTGGTTATCTAAGGGCTAATCTATTCAAGCAAAGCTATCTAATCATAAAACCCTACTAAGGAATTCAAACTATTTACCCTAAGTAACCTTTGAACGGAAGATTGATGGATAGTTCTAAGAAAGAAAATGAAAACCCTACCTAAAGCAAACTAGTTCAACAATAAGCAAAAGCAAACTAATTAAGCATAACAATAAGCAAAGGCAAACTATTCATCTAATAAGCAAATAACAACAACAAACTACTTCAACTAGCCTACTTAAATTCAATAAGCAACTATCCTATGAAAGAAAGTAAATAAACAAGAAAGCAATTATTCTATTAAAGCAAGTAAACAAGTAAGAAAAACAACTAGCTAACCTATTAAAGAAAGTAAACAACTAACTAACCTAGGATAACTTCTAAACTAATAAATAAGCAACTAATTAAACTAAGAAACAAGTGAACTATATTTTCAAACTAATCTTCACAACTATTTCTAATTCATAAAAGGAAATCTACTGAATTGAAAGTATTATGATGATAAAAGCAATTAACAACTAATCTTTATGATAAGCAAACTATCCTTTAATCTACCAAAGAAAGAAGACTATCTATCCTACAACAGCAATAAAACTATCTTCTAATCTATGAAATTCAAATGCATTCTATACGAATATAAGAAAACTCATAACTGAATTCAATCATTAACTACAAATTGAAATTGCAACCTAGATCTAAGAAAGAAATTGCATGAAGGAAACTAAATTAGTTCTATTTAATAATTCAAATTGCAAAAAGAGGGAAAATACTCACAAAACAGAAATTTAAATACTATTCCAGCATAAGGTAAGTAAGCAATTGAGCAAACTAAATGGCAAATTAAATGAGAAAAGCTTAAACAGCAATTAGATAATCAATCTAAAATTGAAAAATAAAACCAACACTATCCATCCATTGAAGCCCTGTCAAAGAAATCACGAATTAAAAATCTATTCTAAAACTCATTTTTTATCATCTATTCCAGCATAAAAGAAAACTTAATTTATCATATAACTACACACATGGTTAGTCTCTAAGCTTGCAATCTTGCTTCTAACAACTAAGAATTCATTGCATACTAAAAAGATTCCTTATAATAACCTGCAAAAACTAAATTAAAACAATTAAATCATAAACAACAAATTAAATAACAAAGAAGTAAAATAACATTTCATGTACAGGAAATAAAATAAAAGACATTTATGCTACTCAATCTACAAGCAAATTCATAGAATAGTTACCCAGACTGTTGGTGGGCCCCCCAACAGTCATGGTTACTCTTCAAAGTCACACCACGAACTTCAACAACACAAATTCACCATTAAAATTGAAAACGCAGGTTTTACACAATTCTGGCAAAATGAAAATGGCATAACAGAGGGAAATTTTCTTTTCCCTCTAACACACAACTTATTCACTTCATTTTTTATTATATGACCACCACGGTGGTATTTATAAGCTTTACAGACCAAGTGGTTGACCACTCTAGGGTCGAGCCACTTCTAAAAACAACAAATTACATTAATGGTTCCCTAACTACCGAAATGGAGCGAGCCAATAATCGTCCTTCTCAACAACCCAAACTGAGTTGTCAAGAGTTCAATAGCTATAGGGGGAAATCACGAGCAAAACCCATGTTCCCAATTCGCCCATCACTGGCCTCCAATACCATAACCGCCAAATCGCCCATCGTTTTTGTGCAGGACAGAGTGTCGAACAAAGTGTCGGACCGGGTACCGGATGGAGTGTCAGACTGAGTACTAGAAGTAGAAACATGCTGCTATTTTTCCCTGTAACACCTAAAAATGCGAATTAGATACCTGGAAACATAAAAACATAATGAATTATACTCAAGATCGACATAAAACACAAATTATGCATACATGGTGTAGATCATAGCGTTTTGGCACAAAATTCTTCAAAAAGCTTCTCCAAAACATGAAAACACATATATACATTCGTAAAAAGTATCTAATTACTGTCATAAAACCGATCATATCTCAGGCCCAACATTACCCCCACACCTAAGATTTTGCAGGTCCCACTGCAAACAAAAAGAAATTGCCCTTCATGACTAAACTTGCGAAGGAGGGGGTGGATTAGCTTTAGAAGCTTCTCCCTCTTGCCCGGTGGATTTTGAATTAGTATTTTTGTGGTGTTTCAATTGCATCCAAAGACTATTATTGGTGGGAGTAATATCATCAACCTAACGCTGTAGAGAATTCATCTTGGCTTGTAGGACAACATTATCATGGCGTAAATGACAACTCAGTGTTTCATGCTCTCTATGTTTGAACTGGAGGGTTTGGAGTTTTTTGGAGGCTGTTGATGACATGTGAGGAATCCTTGAGATGTATATTATACCCTTGATCCTTTAAACCATGCAAAACAACAATTTTACCTCTGCAAAATTAGTTCCAAAAGTGACTTCCCATAAGCGCAACAATTCTGGCCGGGCAAACTTGTGAAAAATAGGTATCAAAGTGACACTTGTAACTACAAGACAGTAAATCTTGTGTAAAAAATGAGAGAGTTTTTTGTTTTTGAATATGTCCTTGATAAAAACCTCTCTTGGTTTTATAAATTTCACTTCCAGTTGTTAGGAAAACACGAAAAGAAAACATGACTAAAACAGGAAAAATAGAGTGTTTTATTTTCTGAAAAACTAGGCCTCTAAGATGATTGAATATATCCCAAACCATAACATATATTCAAATCCTAAGAGAGGTTATTGTGTTTTGGTATTTTATGAACAAAAAAATCTTCCAAGTTTCAAAATTACTTTCCCATTTGTTCATAATCCCAGATTGAATTTGGTTACTCAAAACTTGCTGAAGAATAGCGTGGTCTTTGAGAGGGATTTTGGAGGCCTTCCCGGAGGATTTTTGGGCTGAAAGTGTTATGGTTGTAAATTTTATGATTTCTTCTACACAATGGATCCATCAATCACTGCAAATGCCTTCTCCGAACCTCTGAAAAACTGACTTCAAGTCAAGTTGTCCAAATGTGCAGAAACCCTCCTATAGCAGTTGTATTTGGGGAATTTATCTCAAATAATAACACTTGTGCATAAAATGAAGGAGGTTTTTGTTTCTTGGTCTATTATTAACAAAAAACTCTTTCACTTTTTTCAAATTCATCGTCCTTAATTCAGAAACCAATTTTGAAGTAGAACTTTGACCAAGACAATCATTTGAAAATTTATGACAAGGAATGATGACAAGGCCATGATGAAAATTTATGACCTTGGATGAGTGGATGGAGTAGTAAGGAAACCTAGACCCACCAATGACCATTTTACAACCAAGAGATGTCAAATTTTATTTGAGAATTTTATTTTGAAAATATAACAATTTGACCTAAAAACCCTATCAATCACATGAAAGAGAAAACTTGATCACGGGTGACTGACAGACTGACAAATACTAAAACAATGCTTGGTTTGTACTGGTAGGCATGGTGAACAAGAGAATTTTTATTTTCTTTCATCGATCTGTAACAATTCAAACAATTGTTCCTCTTTTCATAAGCTTGTAATATAGATGGCAGTAAGTATTTAGCAGTTGTTATCGCTATGTATTTGTCACAAAGAGTAGTTATGTATAAGCAGTCTTCTATAGCATAAACATAAAAATGCACAGCAAGCTTATAACACACACAATGATGTCAGCAGTATATAATTTAGCATACCAATATAAACAACTGCTGATATAATATCCCAAGACTTTGTACAAATACAATATGATAGAATTTTGACAGAAATCCTACTTCCTCTTCTCATGGGTTTGCTATACAAATGGGCAGTGCTTAGTGTTTTTTTAGCTTAGGAAAATCCCCCCAGACCGAAGATATGGCACGTCCTCGTGCCATGAATTAGCAATAGGCTTCTTGGTATTCTATCCCGATGAGGTTGCAGGGGTATCAACAAGTTTCTTGGACTTTTGGTCCGGTAAAGGAATAGCTTGAGCATGAGGGTTTGGGTGGAGTAACAATACCTAGATCAAGTGTCTTCTTGCTATTCACGATTGTAAGATGAGGTTTTGCAAATTGGTAAATCAATTCATCCCATGTTTTCTCCAACTCGGCTAAGACAAATAGTTTGATAAGGCCATGGTGAAACAAGTTGTTATGGGGATTAGTTACATTCTTCCTTACTTGGGAAGACATCTTCTTGAGACTCTTTAAGAAGTAAAAGGGAAAATTCAAAAAGGGAAAATTCAATAGCTTATTAAATTGAAAGTGAGCTAATAATCGAAAGTGACAGGCTTTAAAAACAAAATATCTACCTTCACATGTGATCAATCTGGTGATGTCTATGAGAGGGTTGATTAGCTCCTCTTTTAACCGCTCTTTGGAGTATCCCTTAGCTCTAGAGATGTTCTGAAATTTAGTTTTGAAAACCATGTTTATAGCTTTCTCTTGGAAACTAGTGGTGTTTAAACTAGCAGTCTCCGACTCTTGGGAGCTTTATGGCTGACGAAATTGATTCCTCAAAGGCCAGGAACACAGTGAATAGGAGTTGAGGTGGGCTAAAAGTGTTCCATTATTATTTGTTTTTCCATCGTGCTCACACAATCCATTCCTCTATCTCGCATTCTATAAGGCATGTAATCATAACTCTGTAATGAACAGTTTGTAACGAAAATAAACCAGTTAAGTGGTCTATTAAGGAAATGTACAACAGTTTATAACACACAGGGAATTAGCATTTCAAAAATAAAATAACTGTTGATATAATAGCCTGTATTATGAAAACAACACACATAAATTTTTACAAAGATTTACTTCTTCTAGGCAATGTTATCATTTGTCAACTTATGAACCCCTCCCCCACACCAAAGTATTGTGACAACTCACAATAAAATATATAGGAAGCCAATCAGTTCTCCCAATAGTTAAAGATTTACAGCTTGTTAAGTGTAGAGATAAATTTCACAGATTGGTCTGACGAGACGGTTAAAATATGGCCCCACCTATAGGATAAGAGATCCTATATATAGATAAGAAGAGGTAGGCAAGAGAGTTTCAAGATAGTCTGAGAGTTAGTTCCCAATGGAAAGTTTATGGAGTTCATTAACCTTATCTTAACCATACATACTTCATGTCAGCTTTGTCTACAAGTAATGTCGTACATCAGGACAAATTTGAATTTATTATTTATTTTTTGTCAGATTATCATCCTCGCTAGGTAGAATGCCCCGCTACCAGCAAGTCTGTTCAGTACTCCAACGGTTTTACCTAGTCATACCACAAGCCGGTACCCACTGCCAACAAACATGTTCAGTATCCCAACGGGTTAGCCTCTTACACCCTCAGAGACTGGCTCTCCATCTTTTAATATTTTAGTATAAGATTTCTTTATGCAAGAAGACGGGGGGACAGCTCTGAAAACAACTTTTTATTTCTCTTTTTTTCAATTGGGATGGTATTTATGTTAGAGGATGACTTATATTATATTCCTCAGTGATTTTCCTTATGTAAGGGGTACTTAAGATGACATGGCCTATCTAAAGATATGATATAATCAAGCTATTTAGTGTGTATTGGATGGTACCATTAAGAAAGAACAGAAAGGTATCTCTAGGCTCAACTCACTTTCTTATTTTGTAATATTGTGATGTTTCCATGACTAACCGCTAATTAGACTTCTTTGTTACTCTTTAATAAAGATACTTTACTCACTTACTCAGATTTCTTAGGAAAACTGTACGAGAGACCTCTAAGCTTGATGGTTATGGTATCACTTCCTTATACGGTGGTGAAGGTTTTCAAGAGAAACTACTTCTTAAGATGCCTTGAGAAAAATAAGATGAAAATATTTTGCAAAATCATGGCTAACTACAGCAAGTCATTATTCATTTGATGTTTAGCGGACAACAAGGTTCAAGTATAGCAATGTTTTGAAGAAAAAATCCTCTTTTATATCTCCTTGAAATTGTCTACTCCTGGTGAAATAAATACCTACAGAAATCTCTAGGACTATTTGTCAAAAACCACACTCTAAAATATCAAAAACTAATAAGATCAATGAGATCAAGTCACTGAAACATGTATCTCATAGTTTTATTTTTTTTAAAGAAAATGTAAAATGAGGCTACATTAGACTTTAAGCTAAACTAACAACACACAGCTTTTATTTACTATCATACCCTACCTAAAAAGAAAGGAAAATATTTATTCAAGTATAAGAACTTTTCCAATGTAACCATGTGTGAAGCAAGATAAGAAACATACTCATATCCATATATGAAAAAGTTACTGCAGTGATTTCCTGGATATGAAGAACCAACCAAACTACTTGTTTTGGCATTAGAAGGTGTTGAAGAGGAGAATAGTATTGTGGCCTGATGACCTCTTGAAACCAAATTTCAATGTAATCTTGATGTTCATCAACAGTAATTTCTATGCTCTCCTTCATCATGTTATGCCGATCTTTTTCTTCTAGATGATTGATTTATGAAGTACATAAAGGATCTGTTGAGATGGATGTTGAGAACTCCTCAATCTTAGGTCTTAATGATTGCTCTCAACTGGATATAGTCCATAATTTTTCAGCTTCCTTTGCATTTTGGCAAGGAAAATCATTTTGTAGCTCATAGGACCTTGATTTTTCTAATATTTCCAGAGAGGTAGATAAGTTCTTGACTATTGTCAAGATGTGTTCTTCCTAAAAATAAGAGATCTCAGTTGTTGTTTGGATTTGAGAGAGTTCTTCCAAACTAATTGTCACCTTCGAATTCATCTTGTCATTTGATAAAACTTGGTTCACACAAAGATGATTTCCACAAAGTTAGGATATCTTGATGGTGGTAAGAAAAAAAAGGTTGGATTGTTTGGTTCTGTGGAAGGCTCGAGTGGTCTTGTGTCCTGTTCCACTATTACTGATGCTTCAATTTCTTGTTCTATAGCGCTCCTTGTTTTAGTCTCTTTAGAGACTGCTTTAGCTCTTTGGGTTGAGCTAGCTCTTGTTTTTCGTTATCGGTCTGGGGAATTTATGACTGGAACGTTCCTTCCCCCAAAAAGGTCCGAAGGAACCTTGGTTGAAAGATCTGATTTAGATTTAATGTATCTACCTTTTGGGTCTTTAGGTCTATTCATGAAAGCAAACAAAAACAAAAGGAAACACTACCATTGGGTTTGGGGGAACCTGCTATAGTAGATGTGCAAGTTCTTACCTCTCGTCTTAAAATCCCCCTGCCACCAAACTAATGCTAAGGTCTAGAAGTAATCTATTTCCTAACTATTTCCTACCTTGAGACAACTCCTTGGCAATGGCGCCAAAAATGATGGGTGTTATATATGCACAAAAAACACACTAAAACCCTCAATTAAATTGTCAACCAGGGGTAAGTAAACTTAGAGTTGTAGCAAAATATATGCCAAGGTAGAAGGGTTGTTAGTAGTATAGTCTAACTAAGGAAGTGGCTATCTAAGGGCTAATCCATTCAAGCAAAGCTATCTAATGATCAAACCCTACTAAGGAATTCAAACTACTTACCCTAAGTAACCTTTGAACGGAGGATTGATGGATAGTTCTAAGAAAGTAAATGAAAACCCTACCTAAAGAAAACTAGTTCAACAATAAGCAAAAGAAAACTATTTAAGAATAACAATAAGCAAAGGAAAACTATTCATCTAATAAGCAAATAACAACAACAAACTACTTCAACTAGCCTAGTTAAATTCAATAAGCAACTATCCTATGAAAGAAAGTAAATAAACAAGCAAGCAACTATTCTATTAAAGCAAGTAAACAAGTAAGCAAAACAACTAGCTAACCTATTAAAGCAAGTAAACAATTAACTAACCTAGGATAAATTCTAAACTAATCAATAAGCAACTAATTAAACTAAGAAACAAGTGAACTCTATTTTCAAACTAATCTTCACAACTATTTCTAATTCATAAAATGAAATCTACCGAATTGAAAGCATTATGATGATAAAAGCAATTAACAACTAATCTTTATGATAAGCAAACTATCCTTTAATCTACCAAAGAAAGAAGACTATCTATCCTACAACAGCGATAAAACTATCTTCTAATCTATGAAAGCAAGGAAACTATCTTCTAATATATGAAATTCAAATGCATTCTATACTAATATAAGAAAACTCATAACTGAATTCAATCATTAACTACAAATACAAATTGCAACCTAGATATAAGAAAGAAATTGCATGAAGGAAACTAAACTAGTTCTATTTAATAATTCAAATTGCAAAAAGAGGGAAAATACTCACAAAATAGAAATTTAAATACTATTCCAGCATAAGGTAAGTAAGCAATTGAGAAAACTAAATGGAAAATTAAATGAGCAAAAATTAAACAACAATTAGATAGTCAATCTAAAATTGAAAACTAAAGCCAACACTATCCATCCACTGAAGCCCTGTCAAAGAAATCACGAATTAAAAAACGGTTCTAAAACTCTGTTTTTATCATCTATTCCAGCATAAAAGAAAACTTAATTTATCATCTAACTACACGCACGGTTAGTCTCTAATATTGCAAGCTTGCTTCTACCAACTAAGAATTCATTGCATACTAACAAGATTCTTCATGATAACATGCAAAAACTAAATTAAAACAATTAAATCATAAACAACAAATTCAATAACAAAGAAGTAAAATAACATTTCATGTGCATGAAATAAAATAAAAGACATTTATGCTACTTAATCTACAAGAAAATTCATAGAATAGTTACCCAGAATGCTAGTGGGGCCCCCAACAGTCGTGGTTACTCTTCAAAGGCACACCACGAACTTGAGCAACACAAATTCACCCTTAAAACTAAAAACACAGGTTTTACACAATTCTGGCAAAATGAAAATGGCAGAACAGAGGGAAATTGTCTTTTCCCTCTAACACACAACTTCTTCACTTCCTTTTTCATTGTATGACCACCAAAGTGGTATTTATAATCTTTACAGACCAAGTGGTCGACCATTGGAGGGTCGGACCACTTCTAAAAACAACAAATTACATTAATGGTGCCCTAACTGCCGAACTGGAGCGAGCCAATAATCGCTCTTCTTAGCAACCCAAACCGAGTTTTCAAGAGTTCAGTAACTGAAGGGGGAAAGCATGAGAAAATCCCATGTTCTTGATTCACCCATCACTAGCCGCCAATACCATAACCACCAAATCACCCATCGTTTTTATGCAAGAAGGAGTGTCGGACCGGGTAAGGGATTGAGTACCAGATGGAGTGTCGGACTGAGTGCCGGAAGCAAAAACATGATGCCATTTTTCCCTGTAACACCAAAAAACGTGAATTAGATTCTTGGAAACATAAAAACATAATGAATTATACTCAATATCGACATAAAACACGAATTATGCATACCTGGTGTAGATCATAGCGTTTTGGCACAAATTCTTCAAAAAGCTTCTCCAAAACATGAAAAACACAAATATACATTCGTAAAAAGTATCTAATTACTGTCATAAAACCGATCATATCTCGGGCCCAACATTTACACATTATTTTGGTCACCCTAGTGATCAAAAGACGACATGTTCTTAACTCACTTGCATGTTCCCTGAAAATATTAAAAGAGGCTTTCTCCAACAGGAAAGTGGTTTTCTTTTCCTCCCTCAAAAACTATGAAAAGGAAGATCGTTGCACCATTCTCTATGCTTCGGGTGTGACGTTGCTTGATCGTTGCACTCTGCACCAAAGATGGACTGCGTTGTCGTCATAGGATACCTGTGCATATGGTGGGACGATGGTTAAGCAAAAGAAAAGTCAAACTTCATGAATGTTCTAGAAGGGAATATTCTAGAAGATGAGGTGGCCTCCGATCGGTTTGGATCTTACTCGCTTCTCTAATTTAGTGGGATCATCCTAATCTCCTCATCCATCCCTCTTTCACCCTATATAAAGAAGGGATCTCTCATGGAAAATGATAAGGTTGAAAAGGCTAAGGTTTTCATATGCATGAAGAGTTATGTTATAGATTATACTTGAGATAGCTTTGCTTTAGCTCTCTAAGTCATATTGTGTATCTTCTTCATCAAAGGCATTGGAGCAAAGGTGTGTGTGTTGGAGAAAAGAGCCATTGAAAACTATCTTGCAACATCAAGGCATGGGTTGTATTCTCCACTTTCCATTTTAATAAAATGCAGCAATACATTTCTTCCCTATAAAGGTGTCTTGGGTTTTATTGTATAACTCCTTGTTCTTCTACATAGAATTCATTGGAATATATATATCTGTATTCTCACTCTCTTTATTGGTTTGTGCTTCATAAACAGGTTCACCATCCCATAAATCCAAAGATGGAGTGAAAAAGACGACACTAGCGAGGATCAAGCGTCATTTAAAAGTTATGTCTCTCGTTCCTCTCTTAACTAGTTTATATGACAATGAAGTCTAAGGTGAAGTTCGTATTTTGTCTTGTTTTGTTCTAGATTCATGTGGAAGTTAGGAAGATTAGTTTGTGTTTGCACTTACTGATTTTTCCGATAACAATAGCCAAACAACTGATTGTACGAGTGAATCCTTCAAAGTACTAGCCATGATATCCCTAGAGGAAAGAATGTGAAAACTATAAGAGAGGGTTGATTATGTCAAATGAACCCAAATTTCCCTTCGATCAGGATAATAAACCTCCTTCGAATCCCAAGGAGAGAAATAAGTTAATAAAGAAAGGATCGATGGTTGAACCATCAACCACCCCCATGAATGAAAGCATGGTCTAGCTGCAGAATGTGAGTCTGAAGTACCACAGGGTCCTGCAAACCCAAACTGACTCGAGTTTCCTTATGACAGAAGGAACGAGATAGGAAGGATGTCCATACAAGGCACGTAAGGGAATAAAGAGAAGAGTGGAGAATGTGAGAAACTCTCTAGCTGAGAATGAGAAGAAGGTCGCAAGCTTGATGCTGAGGAAGCATCTGAAAAAACTCATAGAGCTCGTGATAGAGAGAGAAATATCTGAGAGTATGCAGAGAGTAGGACCTGAGTAGAAGGTCGTGATCTTGATGCTAAGGAAGGATCTGATAAACCTCACAGAAGATGTTAAAGAGAAAGGATCGTTGAGAATTGACATAAATTTCCTGGTGATATCATGGCTTGGCACAGGGGTGGCCAGAGTGATAAGAATTAATACCTCTGAGCCTATGGTTGGGTGGAAAGGTGAACACCTACGGTCTGTTAATTAGATGCAATCTGTAATAGATAAGTATTCTCATATCCTATGTAATTGAACTGTAACTATAGATTAAATATGGATATCCTATGAATGTTTCATGGATGTGCATCTTTGCTTAATGGTTATATTGTATCCCTTTAATTCTGCCTGATTGTGTATTTAAGCAAGTAAGGAATTATCTGGCTTGTACACATAAATGCTTGAGCCTTGTGGTGGTTCAAGTTAAAATAAATGAACTATGAGTTCGTCGAACTTGGTCATAGTTTTACACGTACATGTCGACTCTCCCAATCGTTATGAGTCTCTTGGAGGAAGGAGTCTATTAAGCTTAGGAGCGGTAGTGCATGTATGCATAGGCTCTCTGTGAGGCGATCAGAGACCGAGAACCTCTTAAGTTATAGAGTGATGAATGAGAGCAAGGGGTGTGCGGAAGATCCTTCTAAGTGTTAAGATCAGGATAAATAGTGCAAAGTGCCTAAGTATTTTAGAGTTGATGAAGCTCAGGAAGGATAGCGAGATTCAAGTCTTGAAAGGGAAGATATTTTCATTTGGAAGATGAATGGATGAGATCAGTTCAGGAGGGTCTGAAGCTCTACACGATCGTCAGATCTATATAAGGGATGTGGATGTTAGTCCTTCGATCCCTTCAGACTTTGCAGGTCCAACGAATTGGGTATATTCGTCGTACAGGAGGTGAATCCCCCGAAGTTATAAAGTCCCAAAGTTAATCTAGGCCGCAGATCTGAGGATTCACGGGGGCTATCTTGACTATCAGATCTACGATGTAGTCAGTCTGGCATTGACCACTTCAGGAGGACAAGGGTGTTGTAACGTCAAGACCCATTGAAGACCGAATTCGCGAAGTAATGTGGACCATGGATCTAAGGATCCTTTGGGACCCTTCTCAACCATCCATCATAAAGGACATGTGGCACCAGATCCTGTACTCCGAAGGTTTAACACACTGGAAGGAAGCAGGTGTAAAAGGTTGAAGACTCTCGAAGTCTCAGGGAGCTGGAGGAGATCTGAACCATCCATCAATCGAGACATGTGTCAGTATATCATTAACTCTGGAGGAGAGCCACTTTGGAGGATTTGAATCCTGGTGCCTCAAAAATTCCTAACGCTCGAAGTAACGGAGAGGATCTCAACCATTCTTCATTTGGGGATCTTGTGGTGCGAGATCTGTTACTTTAGAGGATAGCCACTTCGGAGAAAAGTGGAACAAGAAATCCTAAAGGCCCAGAGGTTGGAGTCCACCTGAGTCATCGATATCAGAGGATAGGTGTCAGAAGATCTGAGACTCTGGAAGGATTTCACTTTGGAAGTTCGTAGTTGTGAGTAATTGGGAATCCGCCGAAGCACAGAGTCCCGAAGTAAATCAGAACTGTTGATGTTCTGTGGATGTGTGGCATAAGATCGCTCAGTCTGGAGATAATGAACACCCAAGGAACTTGGGAGAGGTATATCTGCCACTTCTGAGCTCATTTTTGAGCATGGAGACCGCAGTTGGAGAGCTCTGGATGAGCAGAATGTGATAGAGACCTCGAACATAGGATTTGAGATGTTAAGGAGAGAAAAAATTTGATGCCCCATCCCTAGGAAAGTTACTTGGGGGTCGGGTGTGTTACAGAAACCAAAATGAGTAAATTGATATTATGAGAAGGCTTTTTATGCCTTTATATAGCATTACAAAATGGTCCATTGGACAAAGTCAGAAAGAGCTCATTAAATGAGTCTCTATTATTAGTATAATAGATCTAACTACCCAATGAACTAAGTAGTGGAAAATAAAATCTGATACAACAATGGAAATAGCTCATTAAATGAGTATCTATTATTATTATAATAGATATAACTACCCAGATAACTAAGTAGTGGAAAATAAAACCCAATACAATAATAGAGAGGTGGGACTCTCTTTGACCCATATGGGCAACCTGTTAGCCCATTTAATTAATGAGGAGGTGGGAATGTCCTTGATCCACATGGAAAATCTATTATCTTTATAGATTAATGAATTTTGCATCTGAATTTAGACCATATACCCCCTAAATTTCAGATCATTCCTCGCCCCTTAGAAAATGATGGTCCCCATCATTTCACCCATGCTAAAAAGAGAAACCCCATTATCATAGCATTATGATTGCAATGTGAAAATACCCAATGAAGAGAAGGGTTTTGTGTGGTTGACCCATAACCGTGGGTTTTTGGTTGACCCATAACCTAGTTAACAATGGCATTGTACATGGGTAGAAAAATAAAAAAAAACAAAAATAAAAATCCCAAAATTAAAAAAATAATATGGAAAAATCGTGACTTTGGGGGTTGTGAACATCTTTCTGCAAATATATTCATAAATTCTGCTACAGGTGATGAAATAAAATTTCGTCGAAGACCCATTCAATCTACTGAAGAGATATTTCCATCGGTATATGGAACTTGTTTTGAGGTGGCTCATGCAGTGAGAAAAATCAGGCTGAATTTGAAGGACGTGTGGTCATGTTGGTTACAGACATGTGCTGCTTCAAACAAAGATATCTCATAAACCAGACAACGAAATGAGATTTCTCGAAATACCCATTTGAGATATTGAATATATATTTCCATGCATATGTGGAATCCTTCTATAGTTTTCTAAGTAGAGAGAAAACTGCCTTTGAATATGGTGGTACGCGTGGCCTCCTTGAGTCAAATACATGTTGAGATTCAATCAATGATATCTCTCAAAATAGGAAGACAAATGAGATTCTCAGAAATACCCATTTGATATCGTGAAGTGATATTTCCATCCATATGTGTAAATCCTTTTGTAGTTTCTTGAGCAGGGAGAAAATTATCGTTCAATATGGTGGTATGCACGGCCTCCTTGGGTCAAATACATGTTGAGATTCAATCGATGATATCTCTCAAACCAGGAAGCCAAATGAGATTCCATGAAATACCCATTTGAGATCTTAAATACATATTTCTAATGAGATGTGGTATAGCATCGGAAAGTCTGTGTAGAGATTTCATAACTTCTTTTAATTTTTATAAGCTTAGAGGGCCACAAAGGATGTCAAGGGTTTGTAGAGAAGCATGGGTTGTTGTAGAGCTTGTGGAACCTCCATGGGAAGTATGAACACCCTGCAAATTTGTTGAAAATGTTGCAGACCAATTGATGTAGTGGATCCATGTATGGGTGTATTGAATCCATGTATGATTATCCTTGTAATAGTGAATGAAGATCTGAGGGTAAAAAAAAAACTTGTAGTGTCGATAAACCAACTGTGATGCTTACATTGTATGGCCTGAAAAATGGATTTCAATAGTAACAAAAGGAGTTTGGTGATTGCTGAAAATGTTTGAACCTGCAACATCTTCAAAACCTTGTTCTGATGGAGAGTGTACCCGCTCTGATACCATTGATCTGGATATTGGGGGCTAAGATATGGATGGCTTGAATACCAAGAGAGGAGGAGCTTAGAAGTGCCAATATTGCACGAAAATAAGCATGAAAAAAAAAACATGTAAACGAAGTACTTGGGAGGTGATGCTCAAAGAGGAGCCTCACCTCTAAAACTAATTACTAGTAAATCACTCATAGCTAATTAATCTCACAATGAGCAACAGAAAATATGAGAGAAGCCAAAATGAGTAACTTGATATTATGAGAAGGCTTGTTAGGAATTTATATAGCATTACAAAATGGTTCGTTGGATAAAGTCAAAAAGAGCTCATTAAATGAGTCTATATTATTAGTATAATATATCTAACTAACAACTAACTAAGTAGTGGAAAATAAAACCCGATACAATAATGGAAAGAGATCATTAAATGAGTCTCTATTATTATAATAATAGATCTAACTACCCAACTAACTAAGTAGTGGAAAATAAAACCCAATACAATAATGGAGAGGTGGGACTCTCTTTGACCCATATGGGCAACCTATTAGCCCAATTAATTAATGAGGAGGTGGGCATGTCCTTGATCCACATGGACAATCTATTACCTTTATAGCTTAATGACTTTTGCATCTGAATTTAGACCATATACCTCCTAAAATTTGGATCAATCATCTTGAGGCTAAGAAAATCAGAATACGAAGAATTGATCTTTCAATGAGGATTATGTCTTGCTCCTTCGATATCATCACCATTTTTTTATATAAATATTTCCAAAAGACAAGCATGCATTTTTTAGGGCTAATAGTATGGAATAGGCAATAGTTAATAAAAAGTGAACCCTTTCCCCCCTTTTCTAGGTTTTGGATAGCTAGAATAAGGGTTAGGATTAGGGTTTCAAAACCCTCTTGGAGCCTCCATGATGCTTCTAGAAGTCTCTAGTGGATTCCCACATGTGACTAATTCCCGCATGTTTGATTTATGGTGAGCTAATATGGTCACCACTTGGACATGTAGGGAATATTTGGACCTATTAGGATATAATCGAATGGATATCAACATGATATGCATTTTATTAATATGATACACATATAAATACATGATTTATGACCTTTGTATTTATCTTACAAGAGGTCTCTTAGGCTCTTGATGACTATTCCTATTCATTTATGATGTTTTCTATTCCTTCTAAAATGAACAATAATAAACCTAACGGATTAGGTTTTCAACACCCCCCCCCCTTAATCTGAAGGGGCGTATGTAATCTCAAGAAAAGAGATTAAATATGGAAGTGGATAGCTATTAATGGATAAATGTGCTCTCTAAATATGGTGGTTTTTGGATTACCACAAACCAAATGGCTAGCAAAAGCTGATGTATTCTACTAAATGGTGGTTTAAGGAAGACCACAAACTCTAGAACTTGTCTCTAAGGATCAATATTTCCTTAAACATTTACTACTTTAACTAGAAGTTGATGTCTTCTTCTGATTGGAAGTGCTCTCAAATGGTGGTTTAAAGATTACCACAAACTCTTGTCTAGCATAAGTTGTAAGTCTTCTACTAAATGGTAGTTTAAGGAAGACCACAAAACAAAATCATGTTGATGGAATATGTCTTTGACTCTAGCTCACTTGTTCTTCCTCAATCGATAGGAATTCAAAAATTGAAGCCTGAATGTCAATCACGAATATTATCCCCCCCTGTTAGAGACAAGGTGAGAAGATAAAATATTTCCACTACAAGATGTGTCAATACTCAAGAATCAATTATTTGGTATGATTAACATATCTTCTTGGTTGTTGATGACCATTGCTAAGAAGTGATCCACCCATAGTGATTCATTAATCTTACAGGTTTATTATGTTTGGAACATCCATTTGAAGGATTATTATGCTTTCCACAATGCTCACAAGGATGAATATCAAAACACTAATCCTCCATGCTGCCAAATCAATGACAATGTTGGCATTTAGGAATTTGATCTTGAATTGGAGAAAGTGAGAATGAATTTTCTTGAAGGAATCCATCACTCTAGAACTAGATTGGTTTAGAATAATATGGAATGTGAGAGGTCACTTCCCAAGGTATGATGATGGGCTTGGAAAGTGCAAGTGGAACTTTTTTATGACAAAATTCATCTTCATTTGAATATTATTTTGAAGTGGCATCACTAATTTGATCATGTATTTGTTAATGATGGGAATAATTCCCAAATTCAGAAAGAGAATTGTTCTAAACAAGGAATAGCTTAGAATGTTGATTCTTTTGTTGCATTTCATCTTGTTGGAGTTGTGATTCAACATGGAGAATTTCAATTTTGTCCCGCGATCATGTAAATAGGTTAGAACATTAGTGAGTCATTTTGTCAATTGTGACTATATTTTCAATGGTAGAGAGTATTAGAGTATTTAATAACTCTAATAATTCATCAGTTCGATCCATTTAAAGATTGAATTAGACCTCAAAGGGTTTCTTGCAACTCCACCCTTTAACAATCAGACTCAACAATTCAAACTTAGCAAATGGAGAGTGTTGACTTCTACCAAGAATGCACCTATTTATAATGTAATTAAACTCAATTTCAAAAAGTACAAGTAAACTTACAAAAAACCTATTTCTAAGTTACCATTATTCTTGATTATGTTGTTGAATCGATCTTCGGGATTGAATGTCCCATAAATGCTTTGATTCTATCAGTTTCAATATTGAGTAGGAAAGTCTTGTTTGATTAGAAAAAATTAAGCACCATGGTAGGTAGCTTGATACTTGATCTCTACACTCAATCTTCATCACTCTGGCATTTGAAATTGACATAAACCCTCAAATTTGGTCCCCCTCGGGTTGTTGTGACTCAAAACCAATCTTCCTTTCAATTTCTCTCCCTAGTGTGGGAAATACGAGAATATTTTTGGTCTATAATGAGAATAACAAGTTTGTCTCAGTGCAAAATCATGTGATTAAGTTTCCACGAGGTTTCCTTCCCTTATGATTGCTTTTGACAAAGGGCATTGACATCACTAAAATTAGAGAGTGTGTTGATTGCAAAGGGGGGGGACCACGATGGACAAGTGTGAACTTGGGAATATTTTTGTACAATCAATGTTCAGGAATACATTGGATCCTTTGGGTACATATTTCAAAGCAATTGCATGGGCATGGAAGTGGTCGAGATTAGTTTGAATGAAACTAGGGTTTATGAAAACAAAACGGGAAAAGTCAAAGAATAAGTTAAATACTTGTACCAATAGTTATTAGCATCATATTCGTAATCAGATCATTATTTCTAAAAACCTTATCTTTTAATTGGTATTTTTCAATCTCAACATCAATCACTTTGGTGTGTGGAAAACATGAACAATTGTTGTAGAACGTGTCAGTATGACCTCTAGTGGTTAATTTATTCTTAGTTGAATTGAAAACATAAAAGAAACTCATTTGGGTAATAGAAAATAAAAGTTTCTTCTATGAGAAAAATTAATTTTTCACTTGCAGTGGTCGTTTTTCATTTTTGGGAAAATTTTAGTAGAAATATTTTCTCCTTAAAAACTAAGTTTTTCAATCAATATTGAGAGGAATTCGATATATCTTTGAAATACCTTTCCAATGGTATGTTATATGCTTAATTTGGCTCTATATAATGGTTGCATACCCCACTATTACACAAAATATGGTTCTTACAAGATGGATATCTTTAAAACGGAGATCAATCTTGGAAAAATAAAAATACCCTTTGGTGCATATTTGAATCCAATTTACAACTCAACCAAAATCATTCTAAATAGATAAATATTGAAAGAGAAATATAAATTTTACCAGCATGCTCTCCAAAATCAACAAATTTCCCCTTCAATGATGTATTCTCCTTGGTTTGCAGACATTTCCAACATCGGTTCTCTGTTCTTCATTGCATATCTTCTTCATTGGATAATAGATAGCCTCCCATGGAACACTACCATCAAATTTGAACTCCTCACCTTCCATGGAAACATCAAGCCCTTAAGGATATATGCACTTTGATACCACTGTTAGGATACACTGGAGTGGACACATAAATACAGTATCTATGACCTTTGAATTCATCTTCCAAGAGGTCTCTTGGACTCCCGATGGCAGTTCTTATTCACTTGTGACTTTCATATTCCTTCTCAAGTGACTAATGAAAAATACCATAACCCTAACATATTACATTTCCAATAGAATCGTTACCTTATTAAAGCCATAACTTTCACATACGAACTCTACCTCAAGTCCATGGAATCTCATTTGAAATATCTCAATGAGAAGAAAAAATATGTCTTGGATAAGACAATTCTTTGACAACTCACATTCGTCAAAAGGCCCAAAACTTTTGTGCAGGGCCTCGAAAATGCCTTGGAAGTTGATGACAAAATAACACCATCTTCAAGATGTCCCAAATTATAATCTTCCCCTTCTAGAGCTTCTACAAAATCATATGGTGTAACACCCCAAGGCCGAGCCCCTACTGCATTCTAATTATGTTATATGCTGGTGAGCCGAGTGGTTATAGGCTGAGAGACTTATGTGTTTATTAGGCTAGTGAGCCAAATGATATAGCCAATGAGCCTGATTTTGTATATGTAAATACTTGCATCATTAATAAAATTACGCAATTGCGTGTAGACTGACCATGAAGAAAGAGTTATGGGGGACTAAGCTCCACTAGGTAGGGTAAGGGAAGGGGGCTAAGTGTCTAGGCCTAGGGTCTAAGATAGAGGGATTACCTCTAAGGGGATAATATGTTATTATTATTTCCCAAAGGCTATGGTTGACATAATTTGTGTTGTCCTAAGTTCCTCGGAAAAAGGGGAACGATTTCTAAGTGGAACTCATGCGGCTTCAGGAAGACATGTGTCAACATGGGAAAATGCAGTTTATAGTTGGGAAAGCCAGATCGTTGGGGTTTCTCTTTCCACTCTAGCATTGTTTCCATCCTTGCATCTAGACCAGTTTGGATTTTTCACGACCCTTACGATTCTCTGGAAGTCTGTAACCTTCCCGATTGACCAGGGATTCATGCATTGAACCAATTCTCCATCATCATCAGCTTTGTATCTAGTACACACCTTTGGAATACTGCAGTCATACTTGATCTATCCAATGTGCCTCTTGTGAAGCCCATCAAAATTTTATTCGCCTGAGTCGTTCTGTGTCTTAGTGTTTGGATGTTTCCATTTTCGGTGTCCACACCCATTTTTTGTTGCTTTCATCACCCGTGTGTAGCTTAATGTTGTTTCTTGTTTCTTAGGAGCTGAATTAAAGAAGAAGGTTTTCAAGCCTATGAGTAACTCTTACAGGTGAGAGATTTTGTTGGGAAGTGAGTTCTCCTGGAAGGGAGACCCATAGCAGCTACAGTACTATGAGACTTCTGGTCCAGCCTATTGTTGAAGCCCAAGGTAAGGGAGGTGTAGTAGACGATGGACTTGTATTAGTGAAGGTGTACCCTCCTAGAGTGGAGTAGGCATGTGGGGAATGAGGGTCTGTGGGTTGTGGGCATAAGTGGCTCCTGGGATAAAAGATCCTTCCTATTGCTCTGTGCAACTTCCTTGTTGTCCTTGCCAAGCCTATAATTCCCTTGCCCGGTGGAGTTTAGTCCCAGCTCGGGGGTGACCCACTACTGAGCATGATGAGCAGTGTGGTATAAGGCTAGGAGGTTCGTGGAAGGTCTGCACGCAGTTAGTGGTCATCTATTAAAATATAAGTACCAATTTTGTGTTCGTTGTATGTTGTGTATTTGTATTTGCGTTATAATTAATTAGTAGTGCATGTATCTATATATGTGTGTGTGTGTGTGTGTGTGTGTTGCATGTATGTGTTAAATGTTTCTTCCTCCTGAACATGTGTATGAGAAGAGTATTGACAATTGTTTAATTGCATTAGATAGATATATATTTATAAGTGTGAATACCATATGTTATCTCTATATTTCGGTTAAGGTTGTTTGGGTAGCGTTACCCGGTAGGAGTCAGTGGTCAGGGATGTTACAAATTGGTATCAAATCCATGGTTTCGACATTGAGCCTGGATGGGCCATGTTAGTGGTTTACGAGACAAATATTTCAGAGTGAATTGTTGTTGAAAGGGACAAAATTTGAGGTTCAGAGCATCCCTGGGTGCAAGGAGTGCGTCGACAGAGTCTTTGACTCAAAATGCTCGAGCGAAATGGCTTGAGTTTTCTCGTCAAGGGACACGATGATCTGTTGCAAGGAGTGCACAGATCCAAAAGTTGACTAAGTGTTGAAGTAACCCTCTAAGGAGAAAGGGGTTCAAGAAATGAATATTAGGAGAGATAGCGGGAAGAAATATTCAAAGGGGGAGAAACTCTCAAGCTTTAATGAGTTAACGACTAAGATTTATTCAGGAGGAAATGGAGTCACCCCATACCATCAGATCTGGAAAACTTTCGAGGCAGTTAGCCATGAGTTCCTTTGGAAATCCGCAGCGTAATGGAGTCTTTCTATTTCGTCGATATGAGAGAGAGAGGATACGTGGTGGAAATCTATGGACTTCGGGTGAAAGCACTCTGAGAGAAAGCAAGTGTGGAGAGGTTGAAACTCTTGAAGCTCGAAGAGCCGAAGTGATTTGTAGTCGTCGATCTATGGTAGACACACGTCGAAAGATCGTCGACTTCGGGTAAAAGCACTCCAGGAGAAAGAGAGTGCGGAGAGGTTGAAACTCGTGAAGCCCAAAGAGCCGAAGTGATTTGTAGTTTTCGATCTTTGGTAGACACGTGTCGACAAATCGTCGACTTTGGGTGAAAGCACTCTGGAAGAAAGCGAGTGTGGAGAGGTTGAAACTTTTGAAGCCCGAAATTCCGAAGTGACGTGGCATGATACTGTCATTGGTAATGACGTGGATACATGGGATGTGTGCCATGTGTCAGTGGATTTCAGATCAGTCAAAGATTGAAATTCCATTTGGAATGTGACATGTGTCACCCATCTAATTGGGCCACAGTTAGGCGCTAGTATTCCTCCACATGGCACTCCGTTTGAGCATGGTTAGAGGGCCCACACTGGCGTTTATCACCATACACCAAGATCTATAGCTAGGAGGCTTTGCGGGGACCCAAGTTGCACTGGAGTTAATTCCCCAAGGCGATCCTGCAATCCAAACCACGGTATCACCAAAGGGGTTACATGTCAGTGTCAGAAGAATTGCAGGGTGAAAGGCAGGTTACTCCAAACCGTTGATGTGTGCCCCCGCAAATTGAAAGGCATTAAGTGATGTGACATGATAGTGCTCGAACATTGAAACCCTAAGCCAGTGGATGCATGGCGATAGGAGACTAACACTGGAGGAAGGACACTCCGGAGGAAAATAGAACAGGTGGATCACAAACCCCTAAAGCTCGAAGTGTCGAATGATTGACAGTCATCGATCTACTGAAGGACATGCGACAAGTGGAGATATACTCTAGAAGATAAACACCCCGGAGATAAAGGAGTTAGGAACTTCTGAAGCTGGACTTATGAAAGTTGGAGGCCCAAAGTCCTGAATAAGCACCATCGACCTAGCACTAGGCCACAGCCCGTGGTCGCATGAGTTTGGGGCTGAGAGAAAGGGGATAGTGCCAAAAAATTATTGTAGAGTAGTGAAGATATCAGAAAGAAAATATCTGCGGGGATTCTTGATTGATCTAGAACCATAGAATGAAATCTAAAAGCTTTCCCTGAATCAGATTGATTTAGGAATACTGTGGAAATTGTTAAATACTGATAGCCTACCAAAAATTTGGTTGACTGCACATTTTGCAGAGTTAACAATTGACGGAACCGAACCGAATTGTCGCATAGTGTAGAAGAATGGAGGAGACATGGGATGCTTACAGTTCAGAGAATGAAGCAAGAGGAAGGGATGTCCATTTGGGAGTTGAAGCAAAAAACTCCAATGGGCATGGAGAAGAAATAGATAAAGAAGGAAACATGATGAAAATCATTGAAAAGTTGCAGAAAGATGTCCAGACTCATCGAGAAAATAACAAAAATCTCATAAAATCCAGGGAGCAATAAGGAGAATTCAACATAAAGTTGATGCAGATCCTAGAAAGAATCGAAAAGAAGTTGGATAAGGAGAGTGGCTCAAGCAAAATAGGGAGTCGCGGGACTGCTGAGAATATAGGAATATAAAGAAGCATTAGCAGGCATCACCATCACTCCCCGAAACATTCCAATAAGAGAGCACACAGCAGTTCAAGTCCATATCCTCCAGAAAGCATAGGAAATCAGAAGTGGATGAACTAAAGGGTGAAATGAATAAAATCAAGCCTCCTACTTTTGACGGAGAACACAAGAAATATGAAGATACTGAGACATGGTTGTTGGACATGAGAAAATATTTCCAACTGCAGAACTATTCTTCTCATGTAGAGGGAAGAATTGCCAATTACCAACTTAAAGGAAAGGCATCCATATGGTGGGATAAACTGTTAGAAAAATAGGACCAGGGAGCAATAAAATAAAACAAATGCAGAAACAAAACACAGAAGACACATAATACAAGAGAGACACAGATTTATGTGGTTCACCCAGTGTGGGCTACGTCCACCAGAGAAATTGCCAGGTCCTTCCTTTATTATTATCCAGCAAA
>ML778951.1:912377-923761 GCA_009831015.1 Picea engelmannii
CTACAACAGACCCACCTTATGACATCTTCATATTAAATAATCTCTTCATTAGAAATACCTTATTTGACGCCGAGGGTTTTTCATACAATTTGGCCAATGCATCCATCAAACCCTTCGTTGTCTTTTCTTTCGAAATATTGAAATCCACCGACGCTGCCAGACTCAGTCGTATCGTTCCTAGAGCCTTTCTTTCAAGAATCTCCCATTCTTTATCCTTCATGGTCACCGGCTTCTTTGCTACTCCACTCAATGGTAGGAATAGATCCTTCTGATATAAATAGTCTTCCATCTGCATCTTCCATAACTGGTAGTTTTGGCTGTTAAATTTCTCGACCCTAAACTTTCCATCTTTCGACATTACTCTCACTCGAACCAGGAACCCTCTTTTCCTGCGAGTTACCTTACGCTCTGATACCAGTTGTTAGAAAAATAGGACCGCGGAGAAATAAAATAAAATAAATGCAGAAACAAAACACAGAAGACACACAATACAAGAGAGACACAGATTTATGTGGTTCACCTAGTGTGGGCTACGTCCACCAGAGAAATTGCCAGGTCCTTCCTTTATTATTATCCAGCAAATGAAGGGAAAAAACCTACAGCAAAACCCGTTGTAACTTCCTCTTCTTTCTCTCACAGTCTCCTCTCTCAGAATACAATATTCACCATCATCCATAGCCGCAATACATTTCCCTCATAAAAGAGGGTTGCCTTCTAGGGCAAAAAACCCTAACATAATCTCTATCGTTAGATCTGCGACCTTATAATGAACAGTCCAGATTTACAATGAAATTACAATATACTTTTACAAGGCAATTTTTGCTTCGGGGGCTTCGCCCCCAGACCCCCCAGCCGAGGGGATATCCCCCCCAGACCCCACAAAGGGGGTACCCCCCCTCTGCACTCCCCCGCGTGGAAGAGTGTACATACTTCTGGGGTGTAGATACTTCACGGGGTATAAACACGGCTGAAAGTAAAAGACCTATAAATCAGGAAGATAATCAGGCTCCACAACCAACATCAAGTTGTGAAAGTACAACATATTAGAGAGAAGAATGTTACATGGAGGGAATTCAAGAGACATTTTTAAAAGAAGTACTTAACTAAGAGGTATTATGACAAGAAAATGAAAGAGTTCTTCAAACTCAAGATGGGAAGTATGTCCATTGATGAGTATGAAAGAAGATTCTTGGAGTTGTTGAAATATGTCCCCTTCATCAAGGATGAGACAGTTAATATTCAAAGGTATCTGAGTGCACTACCATCTTCCATTAGTGACAAAATCCAGTATGGTGACCTGAAAACTATGGAAGAAACTCTAAGGAGAGAAAAATGCTTATATGATCAACAAAAATAAAATCCTACTTTCCAAAAATCTTGGGAAGACAAGAAGAAGTTTAAGAGGGAGCAGAGGCAGAAGGGAAACAAACCACCATTTTTCATGAATATCCCTCAAGGACATCCAGTTTTGAGAGAGCCCAAGATGGCTGAAGTAGGTGGGCAAAGGCCAAGGCCGACACCTATGGAATGTTGGGGTTGTAAAGGATATCATAGGTATAGAGATTGTCCTCACAGAAAGGACAAGGTGAGAGTTGTTCACAATGTTCAACAAGTATAAACAGTGGAGAACATGGGAAGAAGAGTACCAAGGATCTATGCAGCCTTGGACAACAAGCAAGATGAGTTTCAATTACACATGATTGAAGTTGAAGGTATGATCAATAACCATGCCTTTACTATTTTAATAGACTCAGGAGCTAGTCATAGTTACATAGATCCTAAATTTGTGGAAAGATTATGCTTGTTGAGAAGCAAGCATGAGAAATCTTGGCTAGTACAACTGGCTACAGGAGCCAAGAGGAAAGTTGTTGAGTCGGTTAAATCATATCCAGTGGGAATGAATGGAATAAGTACCAAGGAAGATCTGAATATATTTCCTTTAGGTTCATATGATTTCCTAATTGGTATGGACTGGTTTTACCAACACCATGCCATTTTAGAGTACCATACCAAGGCATTCACTTGCTTGGATGAGGAAGGAAATTAGAGAGCAGTCCAAGGAATTCCCAGGGAAATTTCTATTAGAGAAATTTCAGCAATGGAGCTGAAGAAATGCTAAAGAAAAGGCTGTCAATTATTTGCAGCTCATATGGAGGAATCATCTAAGGATAAGGTGCCAATTCTGGAGGACTATGTAGTCCTGGAGGATTTTGAAGATGTGTTCAAGGAGGTACCAGGACTACCTCCAAAGAGAGATATTGATTTCTCTATAAATTTGACGCATGGAGCAACCCCAACTTCAAAGACTCATTACAGAATGAGTACACCAGAGCTGAAGGAAATGAAAATGCAGCTTGAAGAGATTCTGAAGAAGGGGTATATACGCCCAAGTGTGTCACCTTGGGGTGCCCCAGTCTTGTTCATAAAGAAGAAAGATGGGACATTGAGATTGTGCATTGATTTCAGGCAGTTGAACAAAGTGACTATTAAGAACAAGTATCCTTTGCCAAGGATCGATGATCTCTTTGATCAGTTGAAGGATGGAAAGATATTTTCAAAAATAGATCTCAGGTCAGGGTACCACTAGGTAAGGATAAAGGATGAAGAAATCAGCAAGACCGCCTTCAAAACAAGGTATGGTCATTATGAATTCATAGTGGTGCCATTTGGGTTATCAAATGCACCCGTTGTTTTCATGTTCCTAATGAATGGTGTATTCAGAGAATATCTAGACAAGTTTGTCATAGTGTTTTTGGATGACATTCTGGTGTATTCCAAGTCAGAGGAAGAGCATGAACATCATCTAAGGATGGTGTTGCAGGTGCTAAGAGAGCACCAATTGTATAACAAATTGAGCAAGTGCTCATTTTATCAAAAGAAGATCAATTATTTGGGGCATTTGTTGGGTTACGAAAAAGTTACAAATATCTTCCTTTTTCCCACAGTTTATGATATGATTTTGATTGATTCTTTAGATAGTTAGGGATAGATAGGAAAGAATATGATTAGTATGTCTCTTAGGGTTGTTATTAAAGTTTTATTAAATAGAGTCTAATTTGCGATTGGAATGGTTTGATTTTTTTACAAAATTGGACAAATAACTGCCAAAGATAACCAAAGAGATTTTGGCTATGCGCAAGCTATTGAAGGTTGAAGACTTTTTAGGCGCAAAGCAGTTTGAAGATAATACATTTTCTATATTGTAATTTTATAATAGTAAAGCAACCCTGAGGATCTTTCGATCCTCAGGATAGCTTGATGTACCCGAACTATTGTAATATATAAGAGGGTAATAGATCCAGAAAAACATAAGAAAAAACGCATCCAAGTAATTAGATTCAGAACTGTTCTGCACAACAGTTTTTGTAAATGTTTTACCAACCATGGAATCAATGAAAGTTTTGAGTGTTTTTACCATTTCCGTGCTCTGAGTTTCTTGTAGCAGTACTTCTGAAGACCGAGGGCCCAATCTGAAGGAGTTACTGTCTTGTTCTGTAATTGTATCAGTCCGAAGTTTGATTTCCATTTTATGATTAAGATCTCTTTTACAATAGCCAAAGATAAATGCACAAGTGTGTTAATAATTTTATGATTGATTGCGTATATAAGACAGACATTTCAATTAGTTATCAATGATTTTTGTTACGATTTCCATTTCTGAAGTTATTGCTTGACAGTTCCTCACATTTTCATCCACGTTGTTCCTTTCCCTTAGATTTACAACTGTTGTTCCTTTCGATTAAAGTTACAATAGTTGTTCCTTTCGGTTGCAGCTACAATAGTTGTTCCTTTCATTAAAGTTACATTAGTTGTCCCTTCCAATTAGATTATAATTGTTGTTTCTTTCCGCAGATAGAGTAATTTGTCATTTCCTTTCCAGTAATCAGAATTCATAATTGATAGTTAATTTTGCAAGTCCTTAGTTAGATTCAATTACTGCTTTCTAGATTAAGTGAATTCAATAGATTAATTAGTCCCTTTCCATTTCACAGCATCTTAGTAATCAGATTTCAATTCCAGTTAAGTTCTTAGAATCTCTGATGAACGTTTGAGGAACTCGATTGTTGATAAACTCAGATTTGGTTTAGCTACATGATTTTAGGCTACCTGCATAAACTTTGTCGATATTCTTGAGATAAAAGATGAATCCTCAGGTGGATAAATTAATGTTAAACTAAGGTTGTTTTTAAGACATCTTTAGACACCAACATTTTGGCGCCATTGTTAGGGAGAGTGTCAAAGGTAGCATAGGTTGTGTCTCTGGAGGACCAGGTATTGAAGACGGAAGGTAAGAACCTACACAGGTAATAAGTAAAATGCTTATGCCAACTCTTACCTCCAGTTGAAACTTAAGAGGCTTGTAGGTGCTTTCTTTTGTTGAAATTTCTTTTGTTATTTGAAGTATGTATGACTAGAAAAAAGGATCTTGAAAAACCAAAACCCCCACCAAAAATTACGAAAACCCAAGGTTCGGTGATCCCTGGAAGAAGCACTTTCATAGACGAAATCATCAAAAAGTGTGAATCTCAAGCTTCAATTGGACTTAGGAAAGGACCCACCCAAATCCCTCAGGCAATAGTTTCACCAAATACAGCCCACGCTGAGATTCATAGAAAATATGAAGGGACTGAGCAGAGTTTTCAGAATACAGATCTTCCACCGCTCAACCCCTTAGAAGAGGGAAGCTCTAATAATCTAGAGGAGGGAATAGGAGAAACTAGCGGGGTTGCCAAGGCATACCCACCACCACCACCTAATCCTGAGTCTCCTGCGAAAGAAGAAGGCATATTCGAAATCCCAGATAAAGGGAGTGCAGTCAAAACCCTAGGAAGACCAAATAATCAACAATTTCAAATAGAATACCCGGATCAAGAACCTCCTGAAAATTTTTGGCACATCTTCGAACAAATGGCACAAGAAAATCAAAAACAACCCTAGACCTCCACGTTGGAGTATCCAATAGTTGATCCAGTTGCCAATGCCCCCATGAAAGAAATTCCCTTACAAAACCTGCCAACCTTCCATGGATTGATTTCAGAAGACCCGGATGCATTCCTATTTTAATTTCATGTCCTATGTAGAGGGTATGACTACACCTCTGAACCCCAAAAATTAAAACTATTCCCCTCTACCCTGAAGGGAGCAACTCTACGCTGGTTCATGGGATTGGGAGGTGGAACCATCAATTCATGGGACCAGATGAAACAAACCTTCTTGTTAAAATATCAGGATTATTGCAAAACCAGAGACCTAAAAGATGAAATCTTTCAAATGACTATGAAAGAAAATGAATCACTAGAAGAATATGTCAAAAGATTTCAGTATAATTTGCAAAGATCATCCTATGGTACATTACCAGGTCCAGTACTCCAAGAAACTTTGATCAAGGGTATGAAAGATGAATGGGTAGAAACATTAAATCTAATGGGGAAAGGTGACATTTATCAGGAAACTTATGAAGATATTGTTTTAGTGTGTATCAGGTGCTCATGAGGAAGTACACGGACCAGGTCAGGAATGCGGACGTCCCTCACAAGAAATAACAATATCTCCAGCAAGGGTGTCACGTGATCTAGAGTCGGTAATCTTCTAGAAAACTTTAAAATAGATATTTTGAGCACTCTGACTACACAATTGGATGTATTGTAGGCCAAATAGAAAAAGGTAGAGGCAGAACAAACCTTGGCTATATTTTTCCACAGGTGCAGGAAGAAACACGGTCCAAGATAATGCCCCTTGGATATAGTTCGGGTCTGTGCTATTTGCACCAAGGATCATGACACAGAAGAATGCCCATCACTTCCCAGATTAAAAGTTGTATTCAAAGAGGCAGAAGAAGAAACAAAACCATTATATCTGATGGCTCAGCGTCGTCAATGGAAGTCCCGGCCTCAAAATACATTTCAGGACTCTTCCGCTTTCTTTCTTGGACAGTACAATCAACAGCATAATCCTGGACAGTATAATCAACAGTAGAATCCTAGATAGTATAATCAACAGCAGAATGTTGGCAGCACATGGCAGGGCCAGCCATTTACTAATCAGAACTGGCAGCCCCAGCAATACCCACCTGCAATCCCCACTTGGCAAAACCATCTTGCCACAAATCCCAACTGGAAAAATCAACCAACCACAAGTTCCAATTGGCCAAATTCACAATACACCACCTCATCCTGGCAAAATTTGAATAATACCTACCCTCCACAATGGCCTAACTCGACTGCCCAAAACCCAAATTGGAACCAGAACTGGCAGCGCCCCATGGGGATGAATAACCAACCTATGGGTATGACCTCTCAAACCCAACCTCCATTACAAACTCCACTCCTATTGCCCCAATCACAATTGCACCCTCAATTACCTACCCAACCCCACTTGAATCCCAATAACAGACCAGCTCAGCTCATCCAGATTATGGAAAGTGGAGAAGGGGAAATCAATTCAGTAGGTTGTAATGAACTTCGGTTAAGATCGGGGCGCATCATCTCTCCCGAACAAAATGATGCTCCCCAAGAAACAGGGAATGAAAAACAACCAGCAATAACACCTACGACTGTGGTAATAACAAAAGAAATCAGGCAAGGGAGGAACACAATCGAATCACAAGACTCTGATAAGGATGCAATTCCCTCCCCTACGTTCCCCGAAAGACTGATGATAGTGAAACCCACCGTCTATCCTGACTTCGACATTGTAGGGGAACTCAAGAATTTATACATCAAAATTCCACTCCTACAAGACATATTGATCTATGCAAAGACAATCAAGGAGCTATGTGGGAGGAAGCCCGTCCGAAAAATCAAAAATTCATCATCAACAGTTCATGTGGTGGGAGCCTTATCTGATCTAATTTTGGGTAGAGAAAAACTAGTTAAATATGCAGATATGGGGAACCCCATAGTAACAGTGCAGATTCAGGGTTGTTCCTTTCCAAATACCCTAGTGGATTTGGGGGCGGCCATTAATATTCTAACTATGGAAACCTGCAATGCCCTGGGTCTTCACTCTTTCGACCAAACCCTGATTATGTTGCAATTGGTCGATCGATCAATGGTCAAACCACTCGGCACACTACATGATATAGCCATTTCAGTTGATTCTTGGGAATATCCTGCAGATTTTCTCATCATCAACCCAAAAAGTGGACTTGAAGGGCATCCATTGATATTGGGCAAACCATGGCTCAAGACAGTCGATGCGTACATAGGCTGTCGATCGGGTACAATGACAATTGCTAGAGGAGGGGTTACAAGGAATCTCATCTTATATCCCCCAGCCAACCCTAGTCCAACGGTTGTATACCCGCAATTTCCACCACCACGATATCCTAAGAAGGATCTACGTGCCCCACTAACAATGGAAGAAGCCCTCAAGCACAAAAATCAGCTAGAAGATGATGTAATCAGTGGGTTTATTAACAACCCAACTATTGTAAGTAACCCAACATGCCAGATGCTCCAAGCTATTCTAGACTGTGAAGAACAGGGAGACCCGCTGGAAGATCTAATGGAACAACAAATTCCAACTACCGCTATTCATAACAGCAAATCTGTTGAGATCGAACCAGGGAAGTCTATGAACATTAATGCCAACCTAGAAGAGCAACAACAACAAAATCTAATCCAAACTCTCTCTAAATACCAGCAAGCTTTTGCCTAGGAGTACTCTGATATGAAAGGTATTGATCCACAACTTTGCACACACCACATTTATATTGAGAAAGACTCCCGACCTATCTGACAATCGCAAAGAAGACTAAACCCCCACCTCAGAGATATTGTTAAAGAAGAGCTACAAAAGCTGTTGGACACAGATTTTATATACCCTATCTCAGATAGTCGATGGGTTTCCCCATTAGTCATCATCCCAAAGAAAAAAGGGAAGTGTTGAATCTGCGTTGATTACAGGGAACTAAACAAAGCTAATCAAAAAGATCATTTTCCATTACCTTTCATCGATCAGGTCCTGGATACCTTGGCAGGGAAGAAATTATTCTCTTTCCTAGACAGTTTCAGTGGCTACAATCAGATCCAGATTACCCCAGAAGATCAGGATAAAACGACATTCACATGTCCCTGGGGTGCCTTTGCCTACAAAGTATTGCCCTTCGGACTCTGTAATGCTCCAGCTACATTCCAAAGGGCCATTCTGAGCATATTCAGTGATCTGATTAGCGAAGGGCTCGAAGTCTACATGGATGATTTTACTTCGTATGGTGATGATTTCGATCAAGCCTTGACTAATCTGGAGAAGGTATTAGAACGGTGCATCACTACTAGGTTATGCTTAAGCCACGAAAAATGTCACATGATGATGACAGAAGGTGTGGTATTAGGGAATTACATTTCTGCAGATGGAATTAGAGTAGATCTAGCAAAAATTGAGGTAATTCTTAATCTACCTACTCCACACACACAAACTGAGGTACGTAGTTTTCTTGGTGCTTCAGGATACTATCGCAGATTTATGCCAAATTTTTCAAAAATTGTTGTGCCCTTACATGCTTTGACAGGAAATGTAGAATTCCAATGGTCTAACAAATGCACTGGGCTTTTGCGGGACTCAAGAAACTGATCTCAATAGCGCCAGTGTTGAGGGGACCTAATTGGAAAATACCATTTCAAATTTCCACCGACACCTTAGACATTGCCATAGGTGCTGCTCTGGGACAGGAAGAAGAAAAGAAACCCTACGCCATTTATTTCATTAGCAATAATCTAACTCCAGCCGAACTAAATTATACAGTAACAGAGAAAGAGTTATTAACTGTTATACATGCCATCAATAAATTTCATCATTATATAACAGGCTATCCAGTTATCTTGTATACTGATCATTCTGTCATTAGATATCTAGTTAATAAACCAATTACTAATGGACGGGTCACTCAATGGTTGTTATTATTGCAAGAATTTGATATTACCATCAAAGATCGACCTGGGAGAGAAAATATTGTCGCAGACTTCCTGTCCCAATTCCCAAAAACACATGACTCATTAACAACTGAGCATCAATTCCTGGATGAGCATATGTTTTCTATCGACACAAAACCACCTTGGTATGCTGATATAGCAAACTATCTAGCAACGGGAATATTACCGACACATTTATCATCCAGGGAAAGACGACTAATTGTCAAGCGTAGCGCACGATTCACTTGGATCAGTGGATATCTTTTCCACACGGGAGCTGATCTCCAGATCCGGTGATGCGTACAAGAGGATGAAATCTATGACATACTGAAAGCAGGACATGACAAGCCCTGTGGGGGGCATTTTGCAGACCTCAAGACTGGACACAAAATCTTACAGATGGGCTATTATTTTCCCTCAATATTTAGGGATGCTAAGAAATATGTCCAGACATGCGACAGCTACCAGCGGATGGGGAAACCAGGTCAGGCTGATGAAATGCCCTTGAAAATACAACTAGTTGTAGAACCATTTGAAAGATGGGCGTTGGACTTCGTCGGCCCCTTTAATCCAAAGTAAAATCAAAAGGCCTATATTCTCATTGCAATGGACTACATGACCAAATGGGTAGAGGCGGAAGCTTTACCAAATGCAACAGAAGAACTAGTCATCAAATTCATTTTCAAATTGTTTGTACGGTATGGACTACCTAGAGAAATAATTACTGATGGAGGGTCACAATTTACAGGCCATAGAATCACAGCCACCCTGGACAGCTATCACATCAAGCACAAAGTTACTTCTCCATACCACCCACAAGCAAACGGGTAGGTAGAAAGCACCAATAAGGTCCTAGAGGCAATTCTGACGAAGAATGTCTCAACAAACCGACAAAATTGGGCTACCGAGATCCCAAATGCCTTATAACCTGGCGTAACACCACTGGCTACTCTCCTTATCATCTAGTCTATGGTAAATAACCCATCTTCCCAATAGAATTCGAGATCAAGACCCTAAGAATGGCCCAGAAAATTGGACTAAATCTAACAGATGCACATAAACAACGCCTTCAGCGACTCAACGAATTGGATGAAGCACGCTTGTCTGATGTGGAGCGCACAGTTGTTATCTAGTGACAGAGAGCAACCTGACACGACAAGCATATCAAGAAGAAATCATTCAAGAAAGGCGACTGGGCACTCCTCTATGATTCTAGATTTTAGGACTTTCCTGGGAAATTACAGACATGATGGCTAGGGCCGTATGAAATTAATGAAGTCCATGATAATGGCACGGTTACCTTGAGCACCATCGATGGGTCTAGATCACCCTTTCTGGTCAATGGACACCGGTTGCGACTTTACCACTAGCCACTGTCAAAAGATTCTTTCTATCAAGAAGTAAGTAAAGACCCTACGGTGCAGATTTTGGCTGGCTGGGAAGGTAACCCAGCCACCCCAACTCCATAAATGATGCATTCTGTTTATATTGTACATACTGTACATAGTTTTCCAACTGAGTGCTTATTTTTTTTTTCTTCTTTCGTTTGTTTTATAAAAAGTTATCTAGGAAACAAGAATTAGGACAGATAACTACAATTAGCACCGTCTTCTGTTCCATGCTCCCGTTTTGTTTTATTACACACATTATGTCTTTTACATGATCATGACGATGTTATTCCTTTCTCGTGCAACTGTTGTTCTTTTTTGAATAGAACAACTGATGTTCCTTCTCGCATGCCTGCTATTCCTTTTTGAATAGAACAACTGTTGTTCCTTCTCACGCGCATGTTGTTCCTTTTTTTGAACAGAACAACTGTCGTTCCTTTTCGTGCAACTGTTGTTCCTTCACGCGCGCCTGCTGTTCTTTTTTTTGAACGGAACAACTGTCGTTCCTTCTTGCGCAATTGATTTTTGAACGGAACAGTTGTTGTTCCCTTTTCGCGCAACTGTTGTTCCTTCACGCGCGCCTATTGTTCTTTTTTTAAACGGAACAGTTGTCGTTCCTTCTCGCGCAACTTCTTTTTGAACGAAACATCTGTTGTTCCCTTTTCGTGCAACTATTGTTCCTTCATGCGCACCTGTTGTTCTTTTTTTTAATGGAACAACTGTCATTCCTTCTCGCGCAATTTCCTTTTGAATGGAAAGTCTGTTATTCCCTTTTCGTGCACCTGTTGTTCCTTTTTCGCGCACCTGCTGTTCTTTTTGAATGGAACAACTACTGTTCCTTTTCGCACGATTGCAGTTCCCTTCTTTACCATTCAAACGCTAGACATTCCTCCGGAAGTGCGGCTTTCATCAAATAATTTTCACCAACACTGTTTCTAATCATCATTATAACGATCTGTCATTATTTTGTGGATGGTCTCTCACACCTTAACAAAAAAAAAAAATTGTGGAATAATCTCTCTGAAATATATTAAACCTTGTTCATAATCAATCACCACCATAAGTTGTTCATTTCCCTCATATA
>ML778951.1:923913-935198 GCA_009831015.1 Picea engelmannii
CTCCTTAAGAGTAAGGGATGGTATAAGGAATAATCTCTCTGAAATATCTTAAACCTTGTTCATAATCAATCACCACCATAAGTTGTTCATTTCCCTCATATATACAAATATACCTGATTGATATTCTGCCTCTATATTATAAGGGGTCTTCAACACACTTTTACTTGTCATCTTTACACTTCCTTATACCATCCCTTACTCTTAAGGAGTAGATGAGCCTCCCTTTATATATATATATATATAATAACATTTTCCCATAAAGAATGGGGGGTCTCATCACGAGCCAACCCACCACGATCATAGGATACTAACCTAAGTGACATTTCCATTATGGCCACCACACCAGGGTAATGGCCTTTGACATCTTCTTTTGTCAAAGGACAAGAGATCTCATCACGAGATGGCTTGTTCACTTAAGTTATAATCTAGTGAGTGGCATTATCATCGTCTGGCCACCAAACCAGGATAATGGTCTTTTTGGGAAAAGACAATTCAAATGTTAAGAGAAAATACAAATAAATAAAAATACACAACAAAAACCTTTTTCATAAAGAACGGGGGGTCTCATCACGAGCCAACCTACCACGATCATAGGGTACTAACCTAAGTGGCATTCCCACTATGGCTACCACACTAGGGCAATGACCTTTGACATATTCCTTCATCAAAGGACAAGAGGTCTCATCACGAGCTGGCTTGTTCACTTAAGTTATAATCTAGTGAGTGGAATTATCATCATCTGGCTACCAAACCAGGATAATGGTCTTTTTGAAAAAAAAAAAAAATGGTTCGCATGTGTAGTAAGGATAAAGGCTCATCTAAGGGTTAAAGGCAACCCTGCTGGCAGCAGTGGCTCCGCCTATGGTACGGAAGATTACCTCAAATTACCAAGTTTTTGTGTGTCTCTAGATCTCCTTTACTAAAAAATGAGGCTATCATATCAGTTATACTCAATCATCGGGAAAAGTAACAATATTATGTTATGTGGATTATTAAAAAAAATGAACCGATTTAACTTATTTTCGATTGATTTCTCCATAAATCATTTTTTTTTGCACATAGGTGTAATAACTTTATAAATTCCACACATCACACGACTATCGTTTAAATGATTTTTGGTGGCATGTGTCTTTTTGAAAATTATATATGATTAGCCCTATTGACGGCGGCAATGCAATCATTACATCTCACTCGAAATAACCACACTCATTGATTCCGCCTACACTGATTGTCGAGGACGACCTCTACATTAATGAGAGGGATGCTCGGCACACTTTCTAACTAGCTATAATGATTGCAATAAATACAAAACCCACATCTTTATACATTCGTTGTTACTGCTATTTTCCATTTCTGGCATCTGTTTCTCCACAACTGGTCTAACCGAATTTGTAAACAGGGACGATAGTCATTCTTTCTTTCTCATAGAAATATGGGTGGCAGAAGTGTGTGTAGAGAGTCGACATTACTCCGGGTTACAGAACAGGCAAGATAAATCCTACACCGCCTAGGGTGGACCGAATACTTCAACCGCTTGCAAGGAGATAACACAGATGTCACACCGGAATTCTTTCAAAACTTGCAAGGAGAAATCTCCACGGTGCAGGGTATACGAATACCAGTTACCTCGGA
This sequence comes from Picea engelmannii, assembly GCA_009831015.1. Classification (NCBI taxonomy): domain Eukaryota; kingdom Viridiplantae; phylum Streptophyta; class Pinopsida; order Pinales; family Pinaceae; genus Picea; species Picea engelmannii. Next base: position 925,546 of record ML778951.1, read on the forward strand.
AATCATAGAAAAGGTCACAGGCCTCTCTAAGACATGTATTCAATGGACAGGGAAATACACGAAGCTGAGGGAAGCCGTGGAATCTTTCACAGAACCAGGGGAAGAATTGGACAAAAAAGGCAAGGGACTTAATCCCAGTACCCTCAGTGAACCATGGAACGAATTGGTAGGGATAGTTCAGCACTACATCACCTGCGATGGACGGTACAATGTAATTCGTCCATGCCATATTAAATTGTTGGCATCCTTGAAGCAATGGTTAGTACTTAACCTTCCTTTCTTCCTACATACTGTATTACATGAAGTCTCTTTAAGGACACAAAAGTCCAAAGATCCTGTTACATTTATTAGCCACCACAAACTAGTTAAATTGATAGTGGATAAAGCACTGAGTCAAACATAGTTGACTTGGGATAATTTGATTGAGGCCAATACACCTCCACAACTGGAGCATGCCACCACCACCCAAAGAGAAATTTTACCACCTCAGATTGAAGTTGAAACAAAACCTGTTCAAATTATTGAGGCCAATAGATTGGAACAGGCAACCACCACCCAAAGAGAACTTTCACCACCTCAAACCGAAATTGAAGCAGAACCTGTTCAACTGGAGCAGGCGACTACTACCCAAAGAGAAATTTCACCACCTCCAACCGAAATTGAAGCAGATCCTCCACAACTGGAGCAAATGACTACCACCCAAAGAGAAACTCCATTGCCCCAAACTGAAGTTGAAGCAGACCCTACTCAAATTACTAAGGCCTAGACCTCACAGATACAGGGAGTAACAAAAAGAAAAAAGAGAACAATGGTTGCTCTTAGATCCCCCCTAGGACAATGAAAAGAAGAAAACAAATTCAGGAAACAATAGAATTAGGTCAAGATGCAACAGAGCACCCTGAAGAACTTTAGAGTGCCATGGAACAACCTTTACAGGAAAATGTTCAAGACATTGACCAAGCAGAGCAGACAGCACAAAAGGATAATCAGGGAGACACCCAACCTGTAGCAAAGCACCTAACAAAACACTTTTTTAAGAGTTATGAGATAGAAATGGCTCAGGTTTTGGGGAACTTAGGAACCTCGACTGACAAAGGTAAAAATAATATGGAAAAAGACCTAGAACCAGGCTCCTCTTCAAAACTTGCTGAAGACCTTCCTGACACTGAAATGTCCTTTCCAGATGACACAGCACAGGAGGAATTTATTTTTGAAACAGGAGACGCTCTTGGACAACCAGAGCACTTGGAAGAAATAGAGGGACAACCCTCTGTTGACCGAAATGAAGAAGACATTGAGATCCCCCATAGACAGAAATCAGCCAAAAGCTAGAAACAAATTAGGAAATTAAAGAAAGAAAACAAATTGCTGAAAAAGAAGGCTAAAAGGGTTGTGATATTAAAGCAGAAAGTGGGAAAGCTCAAGGAGATTATCAAGGAATTGAGGAAACAGTTGGAACTAGCAGACAAGATCCATAAGAGAAAGAAAAACAAAAGGGGTATAATGTAAGGAAGAAACCCTCTTCCTAAGAAAGCAGCTAGTACAACTTTTGTAGGAATACAGACAGATCCTGAGGAAGTAATGGTAGAAGAAGCAACAGTTCAGGATGAAGATGTAATTCCTGAAGAAACACAAGAGATGGCCGATACAAAGATACAGACAAACACTCTGGTTTTAGAGGAAACAACTCAACTTTTTGAGAAAAATGCTACTATTAGGAGACTGGAGGAAGAACTACTACAGTTCCAGCAAACCTTGACTCAAAATAAAGGCGAATTATTGATGATAACAGGGAAATTTCAGGAACAGATTATTATCATGAATAGACTGGAGACAGATCTTGCACAAACCCAACAAGCACTAATTCGCTCTAGAGAAGAAATGAATGAATATCAAACATCCCAGTCTCAGGCACAGGGTGCCATCATTCATGAACTGAAAGAAGAATTGGGACAAGCCCAGCAAGCATTGATTCAATCCAAGGAGGAGATGAGTGTTATGGAAGAACATCAAATATCTCAATCTCAGGCACAGAGTGTCATCATCGATGGACTAAAAGAAGAACTTACACAAGCACAGCAAGCATTGGTCCAACACCAACATGAAATGGTAACTAGAACTGAATATCAAAGGGTTGTTAAAGAATTGAAGGATATGACAGCAACAAAGGGTGAGACTTATGTTGCGCTTACCAGAGCACAAGAGAAGACCAAAAAGGTGAAAACTCAATTGGAAGAAGCTTTGGAGCAAATCATACACATCTGTGATGTCTATTCTAATGCCATCAATTGCAGAGCCCCTGCCACTAATTATGTTTTATTCTTGCTGGAACGGTATTTATTGTTGAGTGTAAAGGCCATCAGAGCAGGTAAACCCATTTCTTTTACTACTGTTCCGAAATTTATTTCATGTTTCAGAGATCAGGAAGAGAAGGTACAATAGCTTCTGTGTGAATTATATTTCCATAATATCATTTTGGATGAAGTTAGAGGAGACAACCCTGGCCTCTTCATAGGGTACATTCAATTTCAAGCATTCCTGTCCTTTACTAGGAACCAGGTCAGATGGGGTAAGGCTCACAAAATGTTCATGAACAGAGAACTGGTTTAGATCTTTGGATTAGAGGAGAGCCTCCAAAATCCTTCCCAGCCATCATGCGACACAAGACCTTCATGAAAAGGGCAGGGGTTGTGGACTCATTGGTTCCTATCCATTTACATGTCATCCGCTCAGGTCTCACATATTTTGAAGAATTCAAGGAAGAATCTCTTGTTGCCTCCAAGGTAAGATGGGATGTATCTTCTAATGAGGTTTAAAGTAGAGAGCCCTTTGGATATAGAAATTTCTTTGCAGCAACCTTCAGAGTAGAAAGATATGCTAGACTACTCCAGGAGGAAGGACCTGCTTGGATGGGATGCAGGGATAACCCCCCTCTCCTCTGGTTTCCTCCAGAAGTTTATCAGAAGGATTTTCAAATTAATAAAAAGAGACAGGAAGCCGCTTTTGATGAAATCAAAAGAAGCCATGGTTTTAGGAGACCTGGTGAACCTAGCTTTCCTCCCTACAATATAACTGGTTTACATGAAAGAATCTAGCTTGCATGAGGACATGCAAGAAGGTAAGCTGGGGGGTATGTTGGGTTACGAAAAAGGTACAAATATCTTCCTTTTTCCCACAGTTTATGATATGATTTTGATTGATTCTTTAGATAGTTAGGGATAGATAGGAAAGAATATGATTAGTATGTCTCTTAGGGTTGTTATTAAAGTTTTATTAAATAGATTCTAATTTACGATTGGAATGGTTTGATTATGTTACATAATTGGACAAATAACTGCCAAAGATAACCAAAGAGATTTTGGCTATGCGCAAGCTATTAAAGGTTGAAGACTTTTTAGGCGCAAAGCAGTTTGAAGATAATACATTTTCTATATTGTAATTTTATAATAGTAAAGAAATCCTGAGGATCTTTCGATCCTCAAGATAGCTTGATGTACCCGAACTATTGTAATATATAAGAGGGTAATAGATCCAGAAAAACATAAGAAAAAACGCATTCAAGTAATTAGATTCAAAACTATTCTACACAACAGTTTTTGTAAATGTTTTACCAACCATGGAATCAATAAAAGTTTTGAGTGTTTTTACCATTTCCGTGATCTGAGTTTCTTGTAGCAGTACTTCTGAAGACCGAGGGCCCAATCCGAAGGAGTTACTGTCTCGTTCTGTAATTGTGTCAGTCTGAAGTTTGATTTCCATTTTATGATTCAAATCTCTTTTACAATAGCCAAAGATAAATGCACAAGTGTGTTAATGATTTTATGATTGATTGTGTATAGAAGACAGACATTTCGATTAGTTATCAATGATTGTTGTTATGATTTCCATTTCTGAAGTTATTGCTTGACAATTCCTCACATTTTCATCCGCGTTGTTCCTTTCCCTTAGATTTACGATTGTTGTTCCTTTCAGCAAAGTTACATTAGTTGTCCCTTCTGATTAGATTATAATTGTTGTTTCTTTCCGCAGATAGAGTAATTTTTCATTTCCTTTCTAGTAATCATAATTCATAATTGATAGTTAATTTTGCAAGTCCTTAGTTAGATTCAATTACTGCTTTCTAGATTAAGTGAATTCAATAGATTAATTAGTACCTTTCCATTTCATAGCATCTTAGTAATCAGATTTCAATTTCAGTTAAGTTCTTAGAATCTCTGATGAACGTTTGAGGAACTCGATTGTTGATCAACTCAAATTTGGTTTAGCTACACGATTTTAGGCTACCTGCATAAACTTTGTCGATATTCTTGAGATAAAAGACGAATCTCTGGGTTGATAAATTAATGTTAAACTAAGGTTGTTTTTAAGACATCTTTAGACACCAAAAACATATCATTTCAATGTATGGGATAGTCATGGATCCTGAAAAGATATAAGCCATCAGAATGGTCAATGTCGAAAAATGTGACAGAAGTTAGATCATTTATGGGTCTAGTTGTCTATTACATAAGGTTTATTACAGGGTTCTCAAGGATAGCTCACTCCGTCACTTCCTTGCAAAGGAAGGAGAAGAAATTTCAATGCACAGAAGAATGTGAGAGAAGCTTCCAGCAATTGAAGCAGTTGTTAACCAGTGCTCTAATCCTGAGGATTGCAGATCCGAATGAAGATTTTGTAGTGTGTACAGACGCATGCAAAGAAGGACTGGGAGGAGTCCTCAGTTATAATGGGTTTTTGGTATGTTATGAATACAGAAAGTTGAAGGATCATGAAAAGAACTATGCAACTCATGATTTGGAGTTGGCAACCATAGTGCACGCCCTAAAGAAATGGAGGCAAACTGATAACACACCATAACGGTATGAAGTATTTGTTTGATCAACCAACCTTGAATGCTAGGCAGAGTAGATGGTTGGAATTCCTTTGTTAGTATGACTTTGATATCAAGCATATCAAAGGAAAGGAGAACAAAGTGGCTGATGCACTTAGCAGAAGAGTGCATGAACTACTTGCTACAACCATTAACATGTATCAAATTGATATTAAAGGAAGAATTTCGGAAGATGCAAATGCAGATTTACAGTACATGGAATTGGCGACAAAGATACAACAAGGTAAGATGCTACAGAAAGTGGAAGATTATAAATTAAAATATGATGGAACACTCTTGTACAAAAACAGAATTTATGTACCTAATTCCCAGGAGTTGAGAATTATGATCTTGAAAGAAATGCATAATGTGCCTTATGCTGAGCACCCTAGATATCAAAAAATAGTGGCAGCAGTCAAGAGCCATTACTTTTGGCCAAGCATGAAGAAGGAAATTGCAAAGTACATAGCTAAATGCTTAGAATGTCAAAGGGTCAAAGATGGGCATAGGCACCCAGTTGGGTTTCTACAGCCATTGCTCATTCTTGAGTGGAAGTGGTGACAATGGATTTCATCACAGGATTTCCCAGAACCGGCAAGCAACATGATTCCATCATGATGGTGGTGGATAAGCTTATGAAATCTACTCATTTTATTCCATTGAAAACTACTCACAAGGCAGCTAATATTGTTGATATCTATATGAAGGAAGTAGCACAATTGCATGGTATTCCAAAGACAATTGTGTCTAATAGAGACCTGAAATTCACCACAAAGTTCTGGAAAGGGTTATTCAAAGGGTTCGGAATGAATTTGAACTTCAACAAAACCTATCATCCTAAGTCTAATGGGAAAACATAAAGGGTGAACCAAGTGATAGAGGACATGCTAAGAATGTATTTGATGGACAAACCATCTAAATGGGAAGACTACCTACAATGGGTAGAATTTTCCTACAACAATGGGTATCAAGCATCACTGAATATGAGCCCGTTTGAAGCACTTTATGGAAAAAAGTGAAACACCCCAGTAAGCTGGGATAACCTAGCTGATAGGGCAATGGTTGGGCTAGAGTTTCTAAAGGAAATGGAAGAGCAAATGTTGAAGATTAAGCAGATTTTGAAGGTTGCCCAAGACAAGTAGAAAAGTTATGCTGATAAGAATAGAACCTATAGGGAGTTTAAAGTGGGTGATCATGTTTTCTTGAAAGTGAAAACCAACAAAAGTTCCATGAAGCTGGGAAACTGTTCCAAGTTGCCAGCCAGATATTGTGGGCCATTTGAAATCCTAGAAAGGATTGGACTAGTTGCATATATGCTTGCATTTCCTGCATCCATGACTGTACATAATGTGTTTCATGTTTCATTTCTTAAGAAATATATACCTGATGTTAATCATGTTATTGATTGGAATGTGATTCAGGTGGAGCAAAAAGGCGTCTTGTAGGTGCATCCGGTGCGCATATTGGACCGGAAAAGCAAGCAACTCTGGAATCAAGCCATAGGGCTTGTAAATGTCCAATGGACCTGGTACAATCCTGAGGACGCAACATGGGAGCATGAAGATTCTATGTGGGCAGAGTACCTGCATCTTTTTGAAGATTTTGGAAATCTTGTTGTTGTTGTGTAAATAAGTTGCACCAAGGACAGTGCAAAAATAAGGGGAGTGGATTGTAACACCCCAAGGTCAAGCCCCAGATAAATTGTAATTATGTTATAGGATGGTGAGTCAAGTGGTTATAAGATGAGAGACTTATGTGTTTATTAGGCTAGTGAGCCAGATGTTATGGCCAATGAGCCTGATTGTGTATATGTAAATACTCACATCATTAATAAAATTACAATGTTGAGTGTAGACCAACCATGAAGAAAGAGTTATGGGGGACTAAGCTCCACTAAGTAGGGTAAGGGAAGGGGGCTAAGTGTCTAGACCTAGGGGCTAAGCTAGAGGGATTAAATCTAAGGGAATAATATGTTATTATTATTTCCCAAAGGCTATGGTTGACATAAGCTGTGTTGTCCTAAGTTCCTGGGAAAAGGGGAACGAGTGCTAAGTGGAACTCATGCGGCTTCAAGAAGGCATGTGTCAACATGGGCTCATGCAGTTTATAGCTGGGAAAGCCAACTCGTTGGGGGTTCTCTTTCCACTCTGGCATTGTTTCCATCCTTGCATCTGGACCAGTTTGGAGTTTTCACGACCCTTACAATTCTATGGAAGTCTGTCACCTTCCCGATTGACCAGGGATTCACGCATTAAATCAGTTCTCCATCATCATTTCCTCTGTATCTAGTATGCACCTTTGGAATCCTGCAGTCGTACTTGAGTTATCCCATGTGTCTCCTATGAAGCCCGACGCAATTGTATTCGCCTGAGTCATGTTGTGTCTTAGCATTTGGTTGTTTCCATTTTCGGTGTGCATACTCGTTTTCTATTGTTGTCATCACCCTGTGTAGTTGAATGTTGTTGCTTGTTTCTTAGGAGATGAATTGAAGAAGCAAGTTGTCAGGCATATGAGAAACTCTTCCAGGTGAGAGAGTTTGTTGGGAAGTGATTTCTCCTGGAAGGGAGTCCCGTAGTAGCTACAGTACTCTGAGACTTCTAGTCCAGCCTATTGTTGAAGCCCAAGGTAAGGGAGGTGTAGTAGTCGATGGAATTGTATTAGTGAAGGTGTACCCTCCTGGGGTGGAGCAAACGTGTGGGGAATGAGGGTCTGTGGGTTATGGGTGTAAGTGGCTCCTGGGATAAAATATCCTTCCTGTTGTTCTGTGCAACTTTCTTGCTGTCCTTGCCAAGCCTAGAATTCCCTTTCCCGGTGGAGTTTAGCCCCATCATGGGGGTGATCCACTGCTTAGCATGATGAGCAGTGTGGTCTAAGGTTGGGAGGTTCGTGGAAGGTCTACATGCAATTAGTGGTCATCTATTAAAATATAAGTACCAATTTTGTGTTTGATGTATGTTGTGTATTTGTAATTGCATTATAATTAATGAGTAGTGCATGCATATATATATGTTGCATGTCTGTGTTAAATATTGTTTCCGCTTGAACATGTCTATGAGTAGAGTATTGACATATGTTTAATTGCATTAGATAGATATATATATATATTTATAAGTGTGAATACCAGATGTTATCTCTATCTTCCGGTTAAGGTTAAGGTTAAGGTTGTTTGGGTAGCGTTACCCGACAAGAGTCAATGGTCAGGGACGTTACAAATGGTACTCATGTAAAACCATTTTTAAATTGAAATATAATGTTAAACTTTGAGAATGAAAGTTTTGGTGTGAATCTTTTACAAAACATTAAAATACTTTACCTTGTCTACACTTTAGGATCAATTTAAATTATTAACTTTAATTGACGGGTGAAGTCTATGGAGATATGCATACCCTACCCCCTTTGGGTTTGAACTTGTGATCTTTTAAAAGGAAACACATATTCTTAACAATTAGACCCACTCAAATATAATATATCAATAAGAGAACATAATACTAAGTTATATTAATTATAAATAAAATCATATAAAATGATAAAATTGAATTGTGACTTTTAGCAACCATGTGTACAAATATGAAGATATAGGCACAAACAAGGGATAAGCATATATCTAAATATAAACTAAACATATTCTTAAATATAGACACAATGCATGCCTTATTCTCACTAGTAGATCTTTATTTGAATGCCTTATATATTATTTCTAGATATGTAGTGTATAAAAAGTATAATAAATTATTGTTTTTTATTTTTTATTGGGATTTGGTTTGGGTGGTTGAAGTAATGATTGTTATTTTTGTTATTTAAGTTAAATTTCCAGAATAATATGTTAAACTCATAATAAAAGCTAAAGTTTATCTAATTTTTGTTTTGATATCTAATTTTATCCGCATTTTGGCTTTCAAAAAAAGATAAAAAAAAAAATTATAAATAAATAAATTTGATTGAAACTCCATTCCAAAGTAAACAAATTTTGATGCCTATGCATCGTAGAGTTAACATTATGTTCATTGGTACTATGTGGCAGTAATAGAATATGTCTCCAACCATATGTCTTGGGAAAAGAAATTGAAAAAATAAGGCTCTAAAATCATGTATTAATAAAGGCAAGGACATCCAATTATGGTAACAGGGGGAGGAATAATTTTTTCACAGGTTGTCATGTTACAATTTATCACACAATTAAAGAAGCTGAACAAATTGCAATTTGAAAATTAATATTGTAAACTAGGAGTACTCTATTTATATTAAACAAAATTATTTAATTTATTTATAATATATTATTTTAGTTTTATAAAAAAAAAAAAACCTTAATATAATTGGATTTGAGATATCTTCAAACACTAGTCACAGATTACTCTCTATATCATGAGGACTAATTTTTATAAATTAACATATATTTGTATATGTTTTAACCTATTGATTTTTAAATAATTTTTATTTTTATTTTTTATAATTAAATTTTAAGTGTGGAGTGTTAATTAATAATTAATAATTACGCCGATAGGCGTCCCCCTATCAGACTTGCACGATTAATCATGCTTTTAATTACTAAATTTAATCTAATGGTCAGGAAATCAAGATGCTGGCATATTCTTCGTCTTACATCTAAATCAATGAATAAGATTGCAAGAACTAACTCCCTTGCATTTATAAAATCATGCGTTTATCATGTTTACTTTTTCACTTTTACAAAACTTAATTAAAAATTTACTAGGTCAACTTATCAATTGCCACGATTCATGATTTAGTAAATGCAAACAAAATTACTTCAATTTTAACATTTACC
>ML778951.1:966636-992398 GCA_009831015.1 Picea engelmannii
CTCTACACACACACAATGTACAGTCCACCAAAGTTTGTCAGGCCTTAAACCCTTAATAAAACTACAACATTCATAAACCAACACGAATAAGAAAACGCTTCGACTTCACAAATTTTTCGAGTTCTGCTCGGCTCTGTAATTTTCAGGTGATAGCTCCCTCTTTCTCCCTACCCTCATAACCAAAGGTCATGACCAAATGCTAGACTACTAGTTGCTACTCAGGCTTTTGACCTTCAAAGAGTTTTAGGCACACACATCTATCTCCCAAAGTTTCGATTTATCGAATTCACGCAAATCGGGTGGATCGACGGTCCACGTTTACCCAACATCCAATGGTTAAAATCCGCTACGGTTCTTCCGTCTTCGAAGATTTCGGGACTTCGAGACTTTGGGTTTCAGGGTTTCGGTCCTCGAGGCTCTCATACTCACTTCCCTCTCCAACCCCCGACTTCCAAAAATTTGATTTCCTTACCCTTCGGCCCACAGCACCGCTGTCGCCCACCAATGTAGTGACACATGGTGTCCTTAAGAAGGTCCACCTGTCAATCATGTGGCCCCCACCTAACGAATGTGCTACATGTTCGTACGATCCCTCGATGCTCAACACTTCGTGACTTCGCAGTCAAAAAGAAATTCTTTCAACCCTCGAACCCCCAATACACGATACCCCACGAAGGTTTTGATCCAACGTTTCTCCCATGGATTGGATCCAATGGTTTGGATCTCCCTCCCTGCTCCTCGCAACTCGGAACTTCGCGAAACCAAGAATTTGGTCTTCCCTCCAAACTCAGGAACCCCAAATTCATGAAATGATCCAACGACGTGGGTTGAAATGAGATCAACGACTCATATTGACCACGATCAACGGTTCACATTGATTCTTGATATTAGGATGGTGAGTTCGTCCAACTCCTAACCACCTTATAGCTCCACTGGATCCTACGGTCCTCACGATTTCGTGAGCTCTCCATGGAGAATTCTGACCACTTGATTCACTCCTCAATGGCTTCTTCCCAACGACTGAGTGTTCTCCCTCCTGAACTTAATTTTTATGCGACAGTTTCGATCTCTGTCTCCCTTTGAACACTTCAAAGGTGTTATCCCTCCTGAGCTTTGTAATATGGTCAAGTAGTCCGTTGACACTCAGAAACATTCTGAGGTCTAAAATTAGTCCTCCAGACACAATTTCTTCTCAAAACCTTGGTCCAAAGACCGCTTATCTGGCGCATCCAGGCTTAGCATTGAAACTAGGCTCTAATACCATACTGTAACACTCCCCCGGCCTTAATCCCACTGGCTGGGCAAAACGCTACTACGCGGAACAACATCATTCTCATACTTAATTAATAACATGCATCTAAATCAAATTAAACACCTTTAACTCAGAGTAAGCACAAGATTACTGCTAACATAAATAATCCCTGGCATTAACAATAATTCATATGAACATATAATACATGTTACATATAAGCATCACAGACATGCATATACTTATAAATTAAGTAAAAAATTAACACTTATCTTTTATTACTAGTGTAATTCCACCAACCACGTGTAGGCCTTCCATGAACCTCCCAGCCTTAGACCATGCTGCTCATTACTCTCAGCAGTGGGTCACCCCTAAGCTGGGACTAAGCTCCACCCAAGGCAAGGAATCCTAGTCTAGGCTGAGGTTATAGGGAAAACTGCACCGAATAACCAGAAGGATTCTTCCCAGGATGCCTTCTTACGCCCACTACTAACAGACTCTCATTCCCCACATTCCTGTTCCACCCAGGAGTATACACCTTCACAAGCACAGTCCATCGGTGCTTCACCTCCCTCTCTAGGCCTCGAAAATAGGCTGGATCAAGAATTCTCAGAGCTTTGAAGTTGGTGCTGGACTCTCTCTGGGAGAAAACCACTTCCCAGTAGACTCTCTCTCCTGGAGGGAGTTGCTCATAGGTTTGACAACCTGCTTCTTCTACCACGGGCCTGACAACCCACTGCTTCTACCACAGGATTGACAACTCGCTTCTTCAGCACACCCTTCGACTCAATTCCAACCAGGTGAGGGAAACCGCAACAACATCAAGCACTCAGTTGACACCAGGATGATGACCAAAACAGAAAATGGGCATAGTCCCTCAATTGGCAACGACCAGATGCTACAACACATCATGCTCAGGCGATTATCTAGGTGTCGGGTTCTACAGAAGACACAATTCGGCTCACAATTTACTAGTTACAGGATGCATGACATGAAATTATACAGAGGTCGAGGATGGAGGCCAAACGCAGAGACTAGACGAGAATACACCAGACAATCACAGAGGTCTCATGGTTTCGGTTTTTAGTGTTGTGTGTGATATGCCCAACTCAAACGCAGAGGTCACACAGTTTAGACAAAGAATGACAGAATGGAGAACCAACCCCCATCATGGCTCAACTCAACAGTTTTAACTGCATGCGCTTGGGTTGATACTTGTCACCCATGAAGCTCGTTCCTTCCCATTTGGAAGTCACTCATCCTTCCAAAGAACTTAAGATAAAACATCACATTTCACATGGCTTTTGGAATAATATTAAAATATTATTCCCAAGGACTTAAGCCCCTAGGCTTAGCCCCTCTTTCCAACCTTCCAGCCCCCAATCCCTTACCCACTATGTGGAAGCTTAGTCCCCCTTCACTCTTTCATCGTGGTCGGTCTGCACGCAGCGATGTTTATATTTTTATTAATGTTCTGCATGATTACATATATAAAAGCAGGCTCCCATCCTTAACACTTAGGCTCTCCAGCCTAATAACACATAATCCCACCAGCTTATATAAACTTGTCTCACCAGCCTATAAAACATAATTACAATTCATAATGCAAGCTTTACACTTCATAGACATGATTTACAATAGAGCTCGGCCTTGAGGACATTACAAGCACCCCATCAGAAGATTTGCCCACTCCGTTATGGGTCGTACACCATCACCAAGGCTATGGGGGATAATGATTTTGAGCTCAACATTCCTCCTTTCCTTGGCCTGCACCTAGTGTTCAACGTGGACCTCCTTCGACCTTATTTCCCACCATTATTGGACACCTCAGACGTAGCAGAACAATTGACACCAACAGAGCTCAACCCCAAATGCATACAACAAGCCTCCAGTGATCAGATTGTGGACACACATATCAAGGGCACTCGACAACAAAGGATCCATCTTTATCGAGTCGTCAAAGTAGGGCAACTTCTGCACCAAGGCAAGTGGCTCACCCGGGGCCAAATTCAACAGAAAATTCCTCATCTGATGGGTGAACTCAACGCAATGGAGACCATTGCTTCCTAAGGAGGGAGTATTGATCCAGGTGGATATCGCTGGCCACCCACCTTTTCTAGTTGGATCAAAACAACTTTCTGACAATTTTGGTAATTTACTATTTTTAGCAGTTTTTCGGGTCCTAAACTTCTTGAGCCGTTTTGAGGCCCTAAACAACGTTTTTTTGGGTATCTTGTGGTAAAATAATTGTTCATAATTTTTTTGTTAATGGTTGTATTGCTCGGATAGATCTTTCCAATGGGCTATCGTACACCTAAAAYGAATATCGTAAGCAAAAGTTACGACCCCGAGAAGTTGATGYACTGACTTACCCAAACGGGGCACACATGACTTTTGGCRCTTCATCTCCTAGGGTTAGGTTTTTGGATGTCTAGGGTTTTTGAAACTCTTGTTTATTGTAAAAAGGCCTTCAAAGCCTCATTGTAGTCATATTCTTGCKAATGAGTGCAACCTTCACATCTCTTCTTAGAGATAAGCTGCCACCATTCCAACAAGCTTGTTTTCCGTTGCATTTTACAGTTTCAGYTTATTTCCTTGTTGAATAGAAAACTAKTTTTACTGTATCTATGTTATTCTGTGTTAAGCATCTRTTAATAATCTGTAGTCATTTCGTTCTGCTCATAAAATTCGGRTCAGTAATGATCTAGATGGATCTCAGTGGCCATCACCTTTTCSACTGAATCACCATTGTGAGCCTGTGGTTTTGATAAACCATGACATTCACCCTTTTGATGGGGAATGGAATGTAAAKTCATCTTCATTTGTTAATTATAAAYATCATGTAATGGTTTTATGTACATGCCTACAACATATCGTTAATGCATTGGATCCCAGTAGAAATTCACAGTTAAGCGCRCTCAAGATAGARTAGTACTGGGATGGSTGACCACCTAGGAAGACCTAGTATTTTACATGCTTATGGCATTTTACAAACTTAGTCCAATTTATCCCACATGCATCATGGGAATTGTTCTCCTATCACTCTCTCATATATAATTGAGGTGAAGGAGGCCCTTTAAGAATGCAATGGAGTGTGATGTAAAGCTTCTTGTGAATGAAGCGTAGCCAACATCTCTTTCTTTTCAGAGATAAGCTACCCCATTTTTCCAGTTTCTGTTCTACAATGTTTTTCTATCTTATTCAGTAATAGAAGTTGGGTTTCATTGTATTTATGTGTTCTCTTCTATATTTTTGTGTATTTCATTGTTATATCTCAGTTATATTTATGTTTTCATGTCATTTTCAAAATAATCCAGATCAATGGTATCAGAGCAGTCTACTCTTTGTCATTTCTCAGAGCAGGTCCCTGACGAGGTCAGGGTATAGAGATTTGGGTCTCAAGCTAGTTTCGCTTAAGGACAACCACACTTGCTAGCCCAAGCGACCTCCCATGGTGGAAGAAAAGAGAGATGACAGAGTAGGAGATCCTTTCAAGACTTTGCTCAAGGAAACCTTCATGCGAAAAAGGAATGAGATGATGGACAACTTCACTTAGATCCTTCGAAGACTATGGATGGTGGCAACCGAGGCATCTTCAAAAAGCAACCATTTTGCAAGTGCGACACCCTTCAAAGTACAAGTAAATTTTGATATCCCCTTATTTGAAGGCCAGATAGATGTAGATGCTCTAGAAAAATGGTTGAATCTACTAGAAGGTTGTTACTCTGTCCAAAAAATTTTCGATGATGAAAATATCACCTTCATGCTCCTTAAATCCCTTCCCCATGTCAGAGCTTGGTGGGAAGGTTACTGTGAGAGATACACCGTGGATGAATCTACACTTTTTGGGAGAGAACCCACTTGGACAACCTTTGTAGATGCCCTAAAGGATGAGTTTTACCCTGTCGGAAACTATGATGACCAATACATGAGATGGAAAACTTTGCATCAAAAAAGAGCCTAGATGGTGTCGGAGTACACCAACATATTTCATACCTTGCGCTCAAAGCTGGGTATCAAAGACTCTAAGCAACACCTGATTTTGAAGTACCGCAATGGTCTACATAGGTACATCCAAACAAATATGGATTTCTTGGACATCTCCTCACTGGGAGCTTCTTATCGATATGCAGTCAAAATTGAGCAAAAATTCAACCAATAGAGTAAGTGGGAGAAGCATGGAAAGTGCAAGGAAGGCCAACCTCAAGAGAGCCAATCCCAGATGTAGGCAAAGAAGGGTAACGAGAAGTCTAAGAAAGACACCGAAAAGTGGTGTGAATTCCACAAGATCCCTCAGCACAACACTGATGAATGTCTCTCAATACAGTCATTGGTGGCCAAGCTTAAAGATAAAGAGTCAAAGCTCGACTTGGACCCCGATTCAGAAAATAATAAAAGGAGACAAATCATTGATGCAGAACCCACTGTTACTGTCGCAACTACAACAATCCAACCAAAAGAGGATCCTAAGGAGGGGGAGCAACTCTTCCATTCACAGATGTGGGTGAAGGGGACCCCACTACATTTTATTGTTGATAGCGGAAGCCAAAAGAACATAATCTTAGTAGAGGTTGTCGAGCAGCTGGATTTGCCAACAACACCACACCTGCAACCATACAACATCGGGTGGCTTCTCCAAGGTCAAGATCTTCGTGTCATCCAACAATGTCGATTGTCATACAACATCCATCCATTCAAGGACGAGGTATTATGTGATATTTCCCCACTGACTGTCTGTGATGTTCTCTTGGGCCAACCATATATGTGGAAGTTCCATGCTATCTATGAGTCTCAACCTCGTAGTGTCATTGTTACTCTGGGGGGTCATCTCAACAGGATACCAGAGGTTGTTCCGACTACTGTCTCACCTAAACAGTTCCACAAGGTAGTATCTCATACTACAAAATTTAACTTCTTCACGATCTGTTCAAAAGGTGAACAGAAGGATACTGCAACCACTACAGCCTTGGCCCAAGCACCTTCAATCCAATAGAAGCAGGTCAACAAGAATACAACAAAGCACAAAGATTCCTTCTACATAGAGACATCTCATGTAGCCAGACTAGTTAAAAATGTCCAACCCTTCCAACCATGCGTTTCCCGACTACCTTCAAAAAGCTAAGCAGTGCAACTTCTCCAACAAGGCAAGCAACTCATCAAGATGCAGATTCAACAAACGCTTTTCCCTCTCCCCTGGGAACTCAATGCAATGAATACCATTTCTTCCTAAGGGGGGAGGAATAATCCAAATGGATCTCGGTGGCCATCCACCTTTTCCACTGAATCACCATTTTGAGTGTGTGGTTTTGATAAACCATGACATTCACGCTTTTGATGGGGAATGGAATGTAATGTCATCTTCATTTGTTAATTACAGACATCATGTAATGGTTTTATGTACATGCCTACAACATAGCGTTAATGCATCGGATCCCAGTAGAACTCTGCAGATAAGCGTGCTCGGGGTAGAGTAGTACTGGGATGGGTGACTGCCCGGGAAGTCCTAGTATTTTACATTCCTATGGCATTTTACAAACTTAATCCAATTTATCCCACATGCATCATGGGAATTGTTCTCCTCTCACTCTCTCATATATAATTGAGGTGAAGGAGGCCCTTTAAGAATGGAATGAAGTGTGATGTAAAGCTTCTTGTGAATGAAGAATAGCCAACATCTCTTTCTTTCTGTTCAATAAGATTTATGTGGTGAGGGTTTTTAGTCAAGTTCGGAAAAACCACAGTTTCGTTGATGTATTGTCGACGTTTCGGATCCATATCAGGATCCATCTTCAGGACAAGAAGCCTGGGTTATGATTTAAGAGAGACTCTTCATATAAATGCTAAATGGTTGAGGAGAGCTGGGAGGAAAATTAATTAATTATTAATCAAGTTTACTTTATAATCTTATATTTCCATTTATTAAATTATTATTTTATAATTTATTCTTAGGGTTTTTTTATATTATTTGGAATTTCCAATTCATTTTAAATATTAATGTTGTTATTTATTTAAATTGCCTTCAAAAAGATTTTAAATTTTTTTTATTTTTAATGAGAGAATTCTAATGATGTTTACTAATTATTTTATTAAAAAAATATTATTTAAAAAGATCTAGATTTTTTAGGGATATTTTATTAGTACTTAAGTAATGATTAACCAAGGGTTAGAAAAACTTTCATATTTTAAGATTTATTGAATAAAAGTTATTTTTAATTTTTAATTTTAGGGTTTTCCTAAAGTTGATTGTTTTAATTACTAATCCTTTTTATTAAGGGAAGCCAAATTTCATTCAGTTCTAGGCCATTATCCCTATTAAGGTTGCTTGGATTTCGTTGAATTTCAATCGCTTCCCTAATGCGACGTTTAAATAGGTGATCCTCCTTTGTCAGAATTTTTGTTTCTTCAAGGCGTACATGGTGTTTTGTTTTTAGGGAGTGTTCTGCTAAGACTGAGGTACGAATGCACTCATTCTTTATGTTGGCTCCATGTTCTTTAATTCTAATCTAAAAGGAGAGCCCAGTTTCACCGATGTAGCATTTACCACATGAGCATTCAATTTTGTAAATTCCTTTGCATTTGTTTAGATCAAGTTTATCTTTGACGGATCGCATATTTTGTTTGATGGTTTCATGTGGTGAAGGAGGTCTTAATCTCTTTTTTGCTGAGGGCTGTGGCGATCAAAATATGTGATCCATCAAAGATAAACTTGATCCGCACAAATGCAAAGGAATTTACCATATTGAATGCTCATGTGGTAAATGCTACATCGACAAAACTCGGCGCTCCTTTCAGATTGGAATTAAAGAACATGGAGCCGACATAAAGAATGAGCGCATTCGTACCTTAGCCTTAGCAGAACACTCCCTGAAAACAAAACACCATGTATGCCTTGAAGAAACAAAAATTCTGGCAAAGGAGGATCACCTATTTAAATGTCACATTAGGAAAGCGATTGAAATTCAAAGAAATCCAAGCAACCTTAATAGGGATAATGGCCTAGAACTGAATGAAATTTGGCTCTCATTAATAAAAAGGATTAGTAATTAAAACAATCAACTTTAGGAAAACCCTAAAATTAAAAATTAAAAACAACTTTTATTCAATAAATCTTAAAATATGAACGTTTTTCTAACCCTTGGTTAATCATTACTTAAGTACTAATAAAAAAATCCCTAAAAAATCTAGATCTTTTTCAATTTTTTTTTTTTAATAAAATAATTAGTAAACATCATTAGAATTCTCATTAAAAATAAAAAAATAAAAAATTCTTTTTGAAGGCAATTTAAATAAAAAACAACATTAATATTTAAAATGAATTGGAAATTCCAAATAATATCAAAAAAACCTAAGAACAAATTATAAAATAATAATTTAATAACTGGAAATATAAGATTATAAAATAAACTTATTTAATAATTGAAGAATTAAGGTTCCTCCCAGCTGACAGTTAAGCTCTCCTCCAACCATTTAGCATTTATATGAAGAGTCTCTCTTAAATCATAACACAGGCTTCTTGTCCTAAAGATGGATCCTGATATGGATCCAAAACGTCGACAATCCATCAACAAAACTGTGGTTTTTCCAATCTCTTTCTTTTCAGAGATAAGCTACCCCATTTTTCCAATTTGTGTTCTACAATGTTTTTCTATCTTATTCAGTAATAGAAGTTGGGTTTCACTGTATTTATGTGTTCTCTTCTATATTTTTGTGTATTTCATTGTTATATCTCTAGGTGGGTGACCACTGATATCCACCTGGATCAACGAATGTCTGTCTCCTTCCCTAGAATGTAATGTCTCCACTGGCGAAAGGATTGCACAATGGACTACATTTCTTTGTTGTAAGTAGGGTACTTACAGAAAACATCTGATAGTGTCTCACTATGATACACCACGGGATGGCCGTGTTGAGTGAGAACGACGCCCACAACATAATCTGAAGCATCTATCTCGATCTCAAAGGGATGTTGCAGGTCTGGTAATGAAAGTACTGGGGATGAGAAAAAACGTTGCTTCAAGTCATCAAAGGCTTGTTGTTGGGATAGGCCCCACACAAATTTTTCCTTACTGCCACCCCCCATTACTTGGATGAGGGCCCATGCGATATGAGAGAATCCCAACACGAACCTGCGATAGAAATTGGCGAGGCCCAAGAAGCTTTGAAGCTTAGTGAGTGTGGTTGGGACTGGCCAGTCATGGATGAATTGGATCTTGGCTAGATCCACATGCACACCATGTTGATCAATGATGTAGCATAAGTAATGGATCATGTCCATGTCGAAGGAGCATTTTTCCAAGTTTGCATATAGTTTGTGCTACCGCAGGGTGTGCAGAACCTGTCGAATATACTGCAAGTGTTCCACCCAAGTCTTGTTGTAGATGAGGATGTCATCCAGATACACCACTACAAAAGTACTCGTGAAATTTCACAAGATATCGTCCATTATCTTCATAAAAGTTGTTGGAGCATTTGTCAAACCAAAGGGCATGACCAACCATTCAAAAAGACATTCTTTTGACTTGAAGGCAGTCTTCCATACATCTATATGTTCTATTCGGACCTAGTGGTAGCCAAACTTTAGATCAATCTTACTGAATTATTTGGCCCCTGTGAGATGATCAAGGAGGTCGTCGATTCAGGGAATCGGGTACCGGTTCCAGACTGTGATTTATTCAGGGCCCGATAATCAATGTAGAGTCGCCAGGTCTCATCTTTCTTCTGCACTAGTACGATTGGGATCCCACAAGGTGATGAGATGGGATGGATGTGCCCCTTGTGGAGAAGTTCTTGGATCTGCCTCTTGATATCCTCGTTTTCTAAGAGAGAGTGGCAGTAGACTGACCCATTAGGTAGCAATGCGCATGTGGTCAGATCGATGGGATGCTTGACCTGGCAGTGTAGAGGTATCCCGGTAGGATAGGAGAAGATATTTGAGTATTCTTCCATGAAATTATCCACTTTATTCTGTTATGTGGAGAGATCGACCATGGAGGCCCTGGATGTGGCTGCGATCTTTCACTTACTCTGAGAGAGAATCACGAAGAAGACAAATTTCCTAGTCTGAGAGAGGACCTTCCTACATTGCTTGGCAGAGATCAAGGAAATAACACTAGGAGGGACTGCCTTGGGTATCCTATACAATTTTCTGTTCAAAGTAATAATAAAACTACGAGGCCTAGACTCATATACGACATGATGTTTCCTTAAATAAGGTTGTCCCAAAATAACATTACAAACTTCGAGAGGAGAAGCATCACACACTACCTCATCTTTGAAGGGATTTATGTTGTACGAAAGTCGACACTTTTGGCTGACGCAGAGATCACTTCCTTGGCGGAGCCATCCGATGGTATAGGGATCCGGGTGCGGCATTATTGGAAGGGCTAGCCGCTTGACGACCTCTGCTGAGATGAGGTTCTTTTGGCTACCGCTATCAACGATGAAGTGCAGTGGGGTGCCTTTTACCCACATCTGCGAATCAAAAAGGTGCTCGCTTTCTTCTGGCTCGTCTGGTTCACTAGGATGGATCTTTGTGGTAGCAACAGTGGCACTAGGTTCTGCGTCAATGATCTATCTTCCCCTTTCTGGTTCTGAATCAAAGTCAAAATCCACATCTGATTCAAAAGCTTTCACTTTGGCCACCAGCGATTGCTTTGAGCGAAAATCAACAATGTTATGCCAAGGGTTGTTATGGAAGTCGCACCACTCCCTGGTATCCTTATTTGTCTTTTCGGTGTCCTTCTTTGCTTGCAGCTTGGAATGGTTGTCCTGATACTATCCATATTTGTTTTGTCCTTTGTTCTGTAGTTTGGGGCCGTCCTTTTTTGGTTTTGCTGCGAGGGGTTCCCAGACCCAAATTGTCGCGTCTTTTGTTTGAGATTTTGTTCGATTTTGATGGCATATCGATAGGTTGTGTCCAAGGACGAGATGTTCAGAAATTCCATTTTGGTATGGATGTATCTATGAAAAGTATCGCGATACTTGAGCACCAGATGTCTCTCTAAATATTTGATACCTAGCTCGGTGCGCAGGGTATGGAAGATATTTGTGAAATCTGGCACTGGTTGGTCTCTTTCTTGCCACAATGTGGTCCATTTGGTATACAAGTCATCATAACTTCCGACGGGGTAGTATTGTTCCTTAATAGCATCCCTGAATTATTCCCAGGTGGCTGCGATTGTAAATAATGAGGGTTCCTCTATTTCCTTTTGCTCACAGAAATTTTCCCACCAATCTTTGACACGGGGAAGGGCTTTGAGGAGCGCAAAAGTAATTTTTCTCTATTTGAAAAGTTATGGAAAAAAAATACTCTTCTAGTAGACTCAACCACTTGTCTACAACATCTGCATCTATCTGACCTTCAAATATAGGAATATTGAAGTTGATTTGTACCTTGAAGGGGGCGACGCCTCCGCTCGAGGAAGATGTCTCGCTTCCGCTCGAGGAAGATGTCTCGCTTGTTGGTAGTCGTTGAAGGATTTGCGTGAAACTATCCATCATCTTGTTCCTTTGTTGCGTGAGGGCTTACTCAAGAAACATTTTGAAAGGATCTCATGTCCCATCATCTTTTCTCTTGCCATGAGAGGTCGTTTGCGTGTGCGAGAGATTTTTTCCTCAAGATAAACAAGCTCGAGACCCAATTCTGTGTACCCTGGCCTCGTTGGGAACATGCATTAAGACGACAAGGAAAAAACCTCTCTGATACCACTGATCCGGATTTTATGAGCAAAACGAAATGAATAAAGATTATTAAAATGTGCTTAACAGAGAACAATAAAGATACAATAAAACTGGTTTTCTATTCAATAAGGAAATAAGATGAAACTATAAAATGCAGTAGAAAACAAGCTTGTTGGAATGGTGGCGGCTTATCTCTCAGAAGAGATATGACGTTTGCGCTCATTCACAAGAAGATGACTACAATGAGGCTCTGAAGACATTTTTACAATAAACATGAATGTCAAAAACCCTAGACATCCAAAAAACTAACCCTAGGAGATGAAGCGCCAAAAGTCATGTGGGCCCCGTTTGGGTATGTTAGGACATCAACTTCCCGGGGTCGTAACTTTTGCAGCACAATATCCCGTTGGAAAGGTCTATTCGAGGACTACATGATTTTTTTCTATTTATCAAAGGTCATTTCCAATTGTGGCCAGCCTTAAAAATGTTGTTTAGGGCCTCAAAAAGGCCCTGCAAGTCAGGGACTCGAAAACTAGGAAAAAAACTACCAAACTAGAAAATTGCCAAAATGAACCAGTTGGAATAGGTGGGAGGCCACCGAAATCCATCTAGATCATGTGTGGATTAGGGAGAAGCAGCTGAAGGACAAGGTTGAATAAATAATGACCGGACAAGGAAGATGTTCGTCCACAAGAAGTTACATCTGGTGGAGATTGTGGTCAGATGGCATGGCATAAGGCAGGGATCGACCCATGAATATTGAGAGAGATGCGTGTCTTCGGGACTCGCTGAAGGCTTGGAACCCTGGTTAGTTCCATATATATAGATGTCTTCGTTAAGGAATAGGGTGATGATCAATCCTATCATCAATTCTAATTTCTTCAAAAGATGCCTTTGTTGCTAAATTAGCTTGATAGTCCACTCGAGAATTGTTAATTCTGAGACTATGGAAGGCATGAAAGGATTCAAAGGCTTCAATCTCTTGGAGAACTCTTGCGATGATATTTTTGACTCATCGCTAGACTCAAGACTTTAAAAATAGAATAAGCCTCAGCTTGGTTGTTAGTTGCTCTCCTAGACTCCAAGAGAAGGATAAACTTAGTTGACCTCCTAGGGAATAGATCACCCCACCCGCACCTACCACCCCCTTGATATTTTCTTATTATTGTTATGAGTTGAGTGTAATAGATTATAAATAAAGTTAATTGGATATAAAGTTGAGTTTTGGTCTTGGAGTAAGACATAAAATTACTTTTGAGTAACTAAGAGCTCATCTTCCTTGAATGTAAGGAAATAGGTTAATGACCCAAGATCTAGAGGCATCTGACAAAAGTGAAAGTTTGTTCTCTTATAAACCATAGTGAATTATTTTAGGTAGTGTATTTTTCATTGAATAATGATGATGAATTAGCTTGAATTCATGAATAAAAATTAGTAATAACTTTCCTCACTATAAATTGACAACTCAATTATAATAAATTTTTCCACCTTTCAAAAACATTAATTGATTTTTCCACCTTTGAAAAAAATTAAAATTAAATTTATGTTTTAATATTTTATTTGGATTACAAATAAAGTTAAGTTCACGAGGATAAATCGTTACAAATAAATTTGACATTATATTTTGGTATTTTGCAAGTGACCCTTTCTTTTATTGCCAAAGAATTGAAGTCGAATGAATATAAAATGAGTTTATATTTCGTATTTTTTTGAACCTTCACGTATATTATTATTCGTTGAGTATAATTAATTAAATATAAAGTTGATATTTTTGTTCCTATATGGTTAAATTATATAATTCCCATTTAAGGGAAAAGGGAATATAAAAGGAAATCGTGATAGGTTTTTTTTAATGAATTTAATTTTCACAAGAACATCTTGTGTGTGTGGTATACATATGAAGGAAGGGGAGAAAGTTTAGAGATAGCCACATTTTCATCTCAACCAATTAAGGCATCACTTTGTTGTCGTGGTCTCCGTTGGAATTATTTATATAAAGTTGTGGGCAACATCTCTTAATTAATGTGGGATTAATTTTTGGTATAGTGAGATATTTATACTATGAAAACAATTTCAAAATGTATAGATTTTAGATATATTTGACTTAGTAATGATCATTTTTAGGAAGACATACATGAAAGAGGTATTTAGAGTATTAGTAAGATTTTTTATTATCTTTTCATAAAGGGAGAAGGGAAGGTCAGACAACAAGCATATTCACATTATAATCAATCAACCATTATGTTAGCAAGAGACACATAAAGTATATAGACAGAATGTACAATTATCTTTGAGGGTAATCGAAGAGTAAATTAAGTACATATTTTTTTCTTATAAAATGTAAACATGTGTCTTTGGGGATAATCAAAGAATAAGTTAAGTACATACTTTTTGCTTTGAAGATAATCAAAAAATAGATTAAATACATACCTTTTGTTTTGAATAGATTTACAAGACAACTAATTTAGTTGAACCAAAGTATCATTTGCAAACTTGAAATGGTGCAAAAATTAAATGACAATAAATGCACAATAAAAATATGTGATGGAAGAGATCCTAAATTTAATGAATAAATATACACAAGAGCTAATTTAGTTGAACCAAAGTATTATTTACAAACTTGAAATGATGAAAAAATTAAATGACAATAAATACATAATAAAAAGATGTGGCAGAAAAGATCCTAAATTTGTGAATGTAATGTAAAACAACAACACATTATACATAACCTTCATAATATAAAAAAACTCACAAAACATTCTACATAATCTTCATAATTCCATGGATTCTATGATTTTACATAATCTTTATAATTCCATGGATATCACAACACATTCTACATAATCTTCATAATTCCATGGATTCTATAATTTTGCATAACCTTCATAATTCCATGGATATAAAAAGAGATGAATGTTGGAGAGAGTTTGCTATAGATTTACAAAACCTATTGTAAAGAATACCCATCTTAATAACATAACCTTCATAATTCCATGGACATAAAGAGAGGGATGAAGGTTGGGGAGAGTTTGCCATAGATTTACGGAATCTGGAATCAAGTCTCTAAACCTATATGGTGGAATCAAGCCAGACATTGATATTTCTCCATCTTAATGGTTGAATCAAGTCAAACATACAAACATTGATACTGAGGAATTCCCATCTTAATGGTGGAATCAAGTCACACATGTAAAAATGACCATTTTAATAATACCCATTTTAATGGTGAAATCAAGTCACACATTGTAAAAATATATTTAGGTATGAAATATCGTTAAATCTACGACCATGCACTTKTTCAATGGTCAGAAATATATTAGGTTATAGGCATCTATACTTAAAGTTTATAATTGCAAGTGAATGTAGAATTGGAGTTTAGTATCAAAGCTAGATAAAAAAACTAATCCAAAAAAGARTTTGTGTATGWAAAAGTTTSAAGAAACATAATTCTAATCCATAAAAGAGTTTGTGTATTAAAAAATKTGAAGAAACATAAATTTGAAATGTATTTTTTTTTTTTAAATAAAGAGATACTATATATTGCTTTCAATATTTGTCATTACATTGTTTATCTTTTGTCATTTGTTCTGTTATAGTTGGGAAACCAGAACATGTGGYTTACCAAAAGGTCTTAGATGTCTTACATGTAGCATGTCGAACAAAACAACTGCAAAACAMATTRCCTTAACAAACTACCATACATTCTGAGGCAAACTAACTGCCATTTATCAGAGAAAATAGCAAAACCAGAAAGGAAGAATCCAAAGGAGCTAGGTGATGGGTGAACCTAGGCGTCCATGAATGTTGTAGGTTGGGACGAACCTTTGACCATAGGTCAGGCAACGTTCCTTGTCCGGTGCTTCTGGTAGGGCATTGAACAAGAGGTCCATTCATTGGCTAAGAATGTGTTGATTGTGCAATTGGTCGTTGAACGTCCGCCACATGTTGAAAATAATCTGAAGATGTTCTTCCGAGAGCCAGTATGAGGTGAGCAGAGGTTGCTCAATTTTCTCCACCTTGTTCTTATGAAAATCCATATTTTTGTCTATGGTCTTTGGAGGAGCTTCTTCCAAGGCAATGCTGGTGGATTTAGTTCAATCAACCTGCCAACTAGGGGGAATTTATTCTTCCACTATGCAACTGCCTATCCCATCACTTTGAACCAGGGAATCGACTTGGGAGTTGGGGACATTACTCATCTTGGGAGGGACAGTTTGAGGAAGAATTTCAAGCAGAGGAATTTCCTCCTCAATTGGGCAGCTTCCAGAGTCAAACATGGGATCAAAGAGTTAGGGAGGGGAGTGCTGAGGCAGTTCCAACCAGTTGGTGGTCATTAGAGTGAGGTGCGAGTGTAATATTCAAGATATAAAAGTATGCATGACTGATTTATTGCCCGATTTAGGTAAGCCTACAATAAAATCCATAGAGATGTCCTGCCAAATAGCAGGTGGAATCGGAAGCGATTGTAGTGTGCCAGGAGATTTCATTTTCATCCTTGTTGCATTGACACACATCACATTCAGCCACAAAATTACGAACATCTTATTTCATACCATCCCAGAAAAAAAGAACGTTTGACCCTGTCATAGGTTTTGGTAAACCCGGAGTGCCCAGCTGTGGGTGTAGCATGAAGCTCAGAAAGTATCGTGGATTTAAGCTTTGACTGTTTACTTAAATACAAACGACCTTTATATCGAAACTCATCATGGAGCCATGAGTACCCTGGAGAAACTGGAGAATTGGACTACAATTATTGTATCAGATGCAAACTTTTGGGATCGTGTAGCTATTCCTGGAAGTCTTAGGAATGTCTGCCTCTTTCATACAGATCTGGTGGTAGCCAGAACGAAGATCAAGTTTAGTAAAGAACTGGGTGCCACTCAATTCATCCAAGAGGTCATCAATGACATGAATGGGAAATTTGTCTTTAATGGTGAGTTTGTTGAGGGCACAAAAGTCAAGACACATGTGCCAAGAACCTTCTTTCTTAAGCACCATGACCACAGGAGAAGAGTAGGGGCTCGTACTAGGGCGAATAACACCTGTGTTAAGCAATTCTTGAACCATTTTCTAAATTTCATTTTTTTGGGAAAAAGGGTGACGATAGGGACGAATATTGGGAGGAAGGCTTCATGGGACAAGGGGAATGGAATGATCATGAACACCACGAGAAGGAGGGAGTCCCTGGGGAGTGGAAAAAATCACTTGATGTTTAGAGAGGATGGATTGGAGGTCCCACGACACGGAGGGTGTCTCAGTTGCTTGTATGGCATGGAGTTGAGAAATAACGCCAGAATGACCTTTTTTGAGCAACTTTTCCATGCGATGGGAACTAATGATCTCAGGGGAACCTACGGTGATGCCTTGGAACTTATATTTTTGGCCCTCATGGTCAAATTGCATGGTTAATTCCTTAAAATCGATGAGAATGGGACCCAAAGTACTTAGCCAGCCTACACCCAACACAATGTCACAACCACCCATGACGATAACAAACATATGAGATTTTAGGCAGTAGTCACCAATTTGGAGATGCACATTTTCACAATGCCCTCCACATTTCATGGACCCACCATTGGAAATCATGATTTGGAAATTATTGACTGCATGAATATAGCAATTAATTTCTTGGGCAATGTAGCGGTGAATAAAATTATGGCTGCTTCCACTATCAATAAGAATGATGACCTTCCTATGCTTGATGTAGCTAATTAGCTCGAGGGTTTCGGGAGCAGAGAAGCCAGTGAGAGCATTTAGGGAAATGACCGGTTCTACTTTGGGAGGGTTTGAGGGAGGGGTTATGTCAGTGGGTTCAGGTGACACAAACACAAGGGGAGATTCAACATCCTCTTCTGAAACATCCTCTGAGATGGCCATAAAAAGATTTTTTTTCTTACATTTGTGTCCCGAAAAATATTTGTCATCACAATTATAACAAAGGCCTTTGATTTGACGTTCAACCATTTTGGCCCTGGTCAATTTTTGGATCTTCAGTGGAGTAGAAGGAGGAGTGGGATTTACTGGTTTAGTGTGAGGAATAAAGGAGGGTTTCTAGTTTTGAGAAGAGACAACCTGTTGTGCTTCCTTAGCTCTTTTAGTAGCCTCCACCCAACTCTGAGGCCAATCCATGAGGACATGGGCACGAATCTCATCCTTGAGGCCACTGATAAAACATTCTTAGAAAAAATCATCAGACATGCCCTCTGTACGAAAATCCAGTCGCTCAAAAGCAGCTATAAAGTCTTCCACTGTGCCGGATTTTTAAAACTTTTTCAAACAACCTAAATGGTTGGTGTCAGTGTCAAAGCGTTCATAAAGCTCTGCCACAAAGTGTGTCCAAGCAACATACCCTTGACGGGCGATTTTTCTCCATTGCCAACGTTCTTGATCTAGATGGAGAACACCATACCGGAGTGACGTAAGAGAGGAGACCCTCACGGTTCCACCCTGCTCTCACCAGGACCTTCTCTAATTCTCAGCCCGAAGAGTCAAAGGACTCTTCCAATCTCCCCTCGGGAGTTACCCACAGTACACTTCCTGCGATCTCCCCTTCGCAAATCGGGAAATCGACGTTCGCGCTATCGCGAACCCTACGTGCACGTTCTCGTGCAAATTCAATCCCCGAACCCCGAATGTCGATGGTCAACGGTCAACACCCCGCACGTCGGGGATTTCCCTATCGGGATGTCGGGGTATGCGATGTCACGAGTCTTTGACACCATAAGGTTCCGAACCCTGAACTCCGATACATCGCTACCTGTACTCCGCTAGAGTCTTCAGGTCCCACACGCCACGTCACTTCAGGATTTCGCGGATCGCGAATCCGCGATACAAGTTTCCTTCGTGGTCGAAAACCCCGAAACGCCGAACGCCGAAAACCCGAAGTCCGATGACACCTGTCCTCCACCTGCTCTGGGGGTCCCACTTAGCTACGTCACCCCTCCGCTCATGCGATCGGGAATCGCAGGATCGCAATTTCAACGGTCACGAATTCCTTGCATTGGGAAATCCCGAATGTCGAAATCCCGATCCTCAGGGATCTCACGCCACGTGTCCCTGTCCTGATCGACGACTCCCGTTGATTCGGGAAATCGCCGGTCGCGACTTCAAATAGTATGAAACTCTCATCTCCGTGAACCCCGAATCACCGAACCCCGATTCTCAGGGATCTTTTGACACGCGTCCCCTGGAAATCAACGGCTCCCGTAATTCCGGGAAATCGTGACTCGCGATTTCAATGAGCGCAAACTCTTGCCTCGTCAAATGCCGAATCCCGATATGTCGATACGCGACGGCTCTTAGTTCCTCCTACGCCTCTGGTTTAACACCCGTGCAGCTTCTCCACGATCCAACGATCAGTGGGATTTCGCGATCCTCCGACGCGAATCCTGTCCGTTGATTCACCTCCTTGGAGAATTCTCCCGCTCCAAAGCTTTGCCCTGTCCGAAAATTCTCCTCTGCGAACCCTCAACTTGAGTCCCGCCGATACGCACAAGAGCGCTGCCCTTCCTGAGCTTCTGTCCTTGAATCCTCAACGGATTCCTTGTCTCCTGCGCTCCTACAGAGTCTTTACGCACACACGGTGCTATTTCTTCTGAGCTTTGGCGAATACTCAGACCCCTTGGGGAATTTTGTCTTCCTTCTCCCTCAGATGGAGAATATCACTGCCTTCCTGGCCATCTCCCAACTCAAGCAACCTATTGCTGAGTACTCTGGGTATTCAGTAACCCAGTAAAATCTCCCTCAGTGGATGCTTCCTTCAGATAATAGAACTCACGGAGTTCTTTCCTCCTGTGTCATCTGCACACTTACTCAACGCCCTCCTGGCGGAGTCTCTTCTCTCACAGAACATTCAGTGGTTCTGAATGCCTATGCACTTTGTGCACCTGCTCAATGCCCTCCTGGCAGAGCCTCTTAGAATCTTCAGTGATTCTGGTATTCGCTTAAGAACTCACATCAGAGTTATTTCTCTCTCTGTACACTCCTGTACATACGCTCGATACCTTCTTGGTAGAGCTCCTACAGAACTCCCAGTAAAGGTTTTGTCCACAACAGTGTCTTAGCTACACTGCCTTGACTATTGAGGTGTTCAGCAACCCCAAAGTCCTCCTTCTGTATGAGTGGATGATTCCAGACTTGTGCTTCCGCACGTCTCTGTCTGACTCCTCACGAGTTCAGAAGTGCCCTCTCCATGCACCGGTATTCAGAGTCTCAACACTCTGTCACACCCTCATGGTATGAAACCTCAAAGACCTCTCAAACCTGAAATCAAATCAACTCCCTGCAAATACATGATAACAATACACAATTGCAACATATATTGGACACACACATACAGACATGCATATAATGATAGACTGGTGCAGGAAAAACTGCTCTCTGTTCATATATTAACAATTGGCAAAATGCATGTATTTTTACAAGGTGTTCTCGAGCTCTCCTCAGCTCTACATGCATTCTATCTACATGTACTTCTCCTCCTCTCAACTTTTTTTTCCAAAATGAGATCTCCCTATCTCTTTTACCCTGAGGTGCTCTCAGTGCTTCCCTCCAGGTACACCTACCCTATTCAATTACAATGAATGGGGCTGTCTAGTCCAGAATCGGACCTAGATCTCAGTCAATCTACAATAAAGGCCGATCCTATCTAATGCCTGCGCAAAGGCATGGCTTTCCTGGCTCAACAACCTAAGCACATTAATTACATTCAATACAAATTCAAAATGAGGCTGCGCCTCCTTTTCAGCACATGAAAGCATGCGCGCTGATGTGGCTGGATGGCTGCATTGGAGAGATGCTCCTGCATCACGGAGCTTGGCCAAGTCATTTGTAATGTCGTATAAAGAGAAATAATGTTCTATTTGAGATACCCAGCTAGTGGGATCCGAGCCATCAAATTTGGTCACATCCACACGTGGAAGACGTAGGTCACGTTGAAAGTGATGGAGATGAAAATTATGGGAATGAGAGGAAGTTTCAGCTTCAATATGCAAAGGTGAGTCAAATAAAGGGGGGTTTGTAGGGATATGCAGCTTGGTGCAGATCATCGTAGCAACATATTCAAGCTGGATAGTAATGTCTTCTTTGAGTTCCTTGATTGAGGCGACGATGGAGGAATGCATGTTTTTAATGACACTGACAATATTGGCACTAAGCTGTATCAATTCTTGTTGGGTCTCTGTGAAATTAGATTGCAAGGTATTGAAGTGAGCTTCCAAGTCTTGGCTACGGGTATGGGCCATGATGACGAGGGAACCGAAAAGGGGCAGGTGGGGTCAAAAAATTTGTTGAAAAATGATAGTATGAATGTGATAAGGGAAAAGAGAGAAATCCAATGGAACAGGTCTCAAATAATGGTGCAACAAGATCCAGACTTTTTTTTATTTACACCTGCAGAGTTGTACTCCGGTCTGAAGAATACTACAGTGATGAAATTCCCAAATTCTTAATCAGGAAGAAATGTGTAGTGATTTGGCAACTCGAATGCAGGGGACATAGTTGCGCGGCAATAGATCTTGTCTGTTTTTTTTTTTTTTTTCGTCCCCACAGGTTAGGTATTCAAGGGTTCTACAGACAAGGGTTTTCCTTGTGCTATAGCTCTCTGATATACGTACGGGGTCCAACAATAGTACTCAACCCAATATCTCAGGGCACCAACTAAGAAGGCTAGATCATGCCCTTAGCCGTACTACCCGACTACCCAGGTACTAGAGAGTGTCTTCTCGAGTGTTGTTCTCAGTGGCACTATAGCAGTCAGACGACCGATCGGTTTATCTAAAGAGGGATTCAAGAAATCTAGGYTGATCCGTATATAGGTGTTGTYTGATGTGCTACCACTCAAAGGGGTACCAATAGGGATTACAAGGGTGGCCAACAGATGTGCGCTTAAGTACCACTTGTATTTCTTGCATGTATGAATGCCCGACCGCGGGTTTATGCGCGTAATGACAGATCTCTGTAGCTTAAAGACTTCGAAATATGTCTCTACCCTGAAAAAAATTAACCCACAATTTTTTGTCGAGGAAAGTGCTCTGATACCACTTGTAATATTCCAAATATAAAAAATATGCAGAACATAAATAAATAGCTAGAAATGGCAGATGAACAACAATATAATGAAAACAACACCACAATAACACCAAAATGATACTAGAATAACACCAGAAAGAACACTTCGATTACTGGGAGCAATGATCACTTGCCTCTTCGAGGGGGCAACCTCCAGTAGAGCAGAGCTCTATTACAATAATATCCAAGTCAAAAGTTCTCATACCCTTGTTGGCCCTTGACCAAGTTTTGGTCAAGTTTGACCTATTTTGGGACTTTGACAGCCTGTCGAAGATGGAGCGCAAGACGAAGCAGAGATCATGGGATCTCGGCCCCTTTTTGAGTCCTTTTTGGGGTTTGGGATTATGTAATGGGTATGGGATGTCGGCCCATGGGTTTACCCATGTTTAGGCCTATTTTGTAAAGTATAAATAGATGTCTAGGCAATGTAAGGAGGGGCATCTATGTGATGTTAGGCCAAGGTGCTAAGTGCTAGTAATCGATATATGTGATTGAAGGATTGTAAGTGCTCTGTGCATACTATGTGAAGCTTGCAGAGTTGAGTGCAAGTGACTGTAGAAGGCTTAGTGTTGTAACCTAGCTCAGGGAAGGAGGATCTGGCGCGGTGTGCACAGATCTCTTGTCCTATGTAGAGTAGGATTTTTGAGACTCACTGCATGTAACTGATTAACATAAGATAATAGAAAAGAAGAAGAGTTGGTGGACGTAGCCCCGGGGGGGGGGTGAACCACATATATGCTGTGTTGCTTTGCTTTGTGCAATGTGTTGATGTGCTTATATGTTAATGTGCTTAGTGCTTTAACATGGATGAATGATCTGTTGATGCTTAGTGCTTAATAATATGGATGGATGTTAGATCTGACTGATATACATATGCTTAGTGCTGAATCTGTTAAGACCTGATTTGTTTCATCATGCTAAGTGTTGTTAGATGCTAGGTCTGGTTGGATACTGCGATGCTCTGTAATTAGGGTTTGTCTGCACTGTTACCAAGAACTGAATATTGATGAATGTTTACTGCTAAGTGCTTTGTTAAGTGTTAGAATCACAGATCTGTGTCCCAGCTAAGGTTGCAGACATCTGAGTCCTGCAACCACCCCTGCCTCTACCTCGGGTGAGACCTCATCTGCTTCGCAGGTCTTGCCGAAAGGACCAGTAGTTAGGGTTTTGTTGATACGCTGTTGTAGCGTTGAACCTGGGTCTGCCTCTGTGCCAACAACCCTCGACTCCTATTTATACTAAATATGTCTATCAAAAGAACCATCTAGAGGAAGATCCTTCTAGAAGCAAAAGATTTTATTAGGTTTTCTTACATTCGACTTATTCTTTCTTTTTGCTAGGCCTTATTAATATTGACCTTTACTACATTGGAATATATTATTCTACCTACGTGAGGGGTTAGGTCCCTAACAATGAGGGGGCGAGCTTGTTACGCCTAGTTAAGAAGCTATAAAACAATGATCCTCTCTTGGACTTTCCCCTTTCTCTTGGCATGGCGGAGGAGTGAGGGCTGTACAAAGTGATCGAAGGAGGGGCAGAGGTCGACCATAAAAAAAAGAGCTCGAAAGACCCAAGGAACAGGAGAGTCTGCAGAAAATGAGAATGGTGGAGTGCAAAAGGGCTCTTATCTTCAAATTGCCTCGTGAGTTGACAGAGAGAATCACCATGAAGGCGGAGGTGAAAGCTCCCCGAAGGATGGTACCTACTTCAGTACGCCAGGCCTGGTTCACGCAGGGGGCCATTAAAATTTCTGGAGTTTCCCAACGCACTGCCATTACTCTTGTTCAAGTGATGATCATTCAAACAATGTGGGAAGGGGGCTGGGGCAGGGGTTAATAACTGCCATTACTCTTGTTCAAGTGATGATCATTCAAACAATGTGGGAAGGGGGCTGGGGTAGGGGGTTAATAACGCCCTTTGGTGCCGGATGCCCCCTGTATCTTGTTGGAGGCCATCAATCACCCCATCACTCCGACCAAATAACATAAATGGTATTTATATTATAATCATTTTCTTGAAACAATGTGGTAATGTATTTGAAGAATAAGATGATATTTGGCTTAATCTTAAGAAGATTATTGTCGTTCGGTAACGGAAGGAATAATAAAGAAGACACTTGGTATTTGAACACTGCAAAGACAATGCTTACAGAGGACTCTCGTAAGCTTTGATCTTACTTTCAATCTAAAATCCTTTAATTTAAGCGTTTCATTTACGTAATATTTTCCTTTTATGGAAATTTTACACTTTAATATATCATAATTCCAATAACATAATATAATCCATTTTCATAAAATACCATGGAAAATAAAAATTTAAAAATTGTATCATAATGCTCAACCTGATAAAATTCCTAAACTCTATAGGCTATAGTTCAAAGCAAGGCCACGGCCGTAAGTTTGAAAAACATTTTATACCAAAAAACCACTCGAGTATATAATGTTAAAATAGTATTGCTACTTGCTCATTTTTAGTATTCAGGCTTGTCAATCAAACAACGCCTTTCCAACGGCTATATACAAATTCACAAAACAACCCCTCCAAACGGCTGTCTCCGTTAAAAGTTCAGAGAGTTTCGAATCTCCTTGGTTTGGCCGGGCAACAGATATGAACAAAACTGGTTATACAATCACACAAAATTGGGTGTTGGGCTTCTGACCGGCGCCATGTCCAACCTTTAGCTTGCTGCCTCTGCAGTATAACACATGTTTTCTTGTCCAATGTGGAAAATAAAATCTAAATCTGGTCAGAATACAACCGTAAAGGTCTAATGAATTTCTGAATTTTCTCGTGCAGTTTCTCCCAGAGACACAGTGTCAACAGTTATCTTCATTTTCTTCCTTTTGCCAGAAGCTTTCCCGGCAAGAGAAGCTGCCTTGGAGTTAACAGCTCGCCTCCTTTTCTTTCCATCTCCTTCTCCCTGTGCTTTGGGAGGAGTTTCTTCCAGAGTAAAAGACCGAATTACTTGTTCTATGATTGGGCTTCTTTCCTGCACAGAGACAAATCTTCATTGCTCACGCACATTGTCAGAGTACAGCAAAAACCCTATCCTAACAGAATTATTCAAACTGTTTTCAAAATCAGCACCAGATTACCAAACCTTCTATGAATAATTGCACCGAGAATAAACGGGATGACACTTATATTTTAGTAATTAGGGTTAACAGTATAACCTGAGGGGCCAATATCCAGTTTCCTGCGACCCATTCTTGAGCGGGGCGTAAGTCTGAGCGGGGATATGCCTTGAGAGTGCAAGAATCGGGAAAGTAGACAACCCAAAGCTCCTTCTCCGCGGCGGAAAGCAGCTTGATGATGACGCCGCGCCACCAGCAGTCGGTGTCAAAAGCTTCTACTGCGTCCCCAACTGAGCAATGGTGAGGCAACTGTCTGTGGGGTGGAATGGGTCTCACATGACTGTGCAGGCACACCTCCTCCTCCACCAGCGGCTTTCCATCATCCGTCACAAACTTATCGTACTGTATCTTGCAACGCTGACAGTCTGCGGTAACAGCGAGGATAACTCCCTGGAACCAAGCCCCGCCATATCCATCCTCACTGCTGCACACCTCAACTCTCATTCCTTCCCTCCACTCCATTCCACCACCTTACCTTCTTTTCTTCTCCTGCAATAGTGCCAAAGTACAGGATAGAAAGTACCCTAAACAATGTCAAAGCCTTCACCATTTCCCAGAGCATAATTGCATGTTATGCACACCTGTCCCATTTCCTTTCTCTGCTCGCCATCGTAGAAAAGCACACGAATCT
>ML778951.1:1002649-1016307 GCA_009831015.1 Picea engelmannii
GATTATATCCTAATAGGTCCAAATATTCCCTACATGTCCAAGTGGTGACCATGTTAGCTCACCATAAATCAAATATGCGAGAATTAGTCACACGTGGGAATCCACTAGAGACTTCTAGAAGCATCATGGAGGCTCCAAGAGGGTTTTGAAACCCTAATCCTAACCCTTATTCTAGCTATCCAAAACCTATAAAAAGGGGGGAAAGGGTTCACTTTTTATTAACTATTGCCTATTCCATACTATTAGCCCTAAAAAATGCATGCTTGTCTTTTGGGGATATTTATATAAAAAAATGGTGATGATATCGAAGGAGCAAGAAATAATCCTCATTGAAAGATCAATTCTTTGCATTCTGATTTTCTTAGCCTCAAGATGATTGATCCAAATTTTAGGAGGTATATGGTCTAAATTCAGATGCAAAAGTCATTAAGCTATAAAGGTAATAGATTTTCCATGTGGATCAAGGACATGCCCACCTCCTCATTAATTAATTGGGCTAATAGGTTGCCCATATAGGTCAAAGAGAGTCCCACCTCTCCATTATTGTATTGGGTTTTATTTTCCACTACTTAGTTAGCTGGGTAGTTAGATCTATTATTATAATAATAGAGACTCATTTAATGATCTCTTTCCATTATTGTATCAGGTTTTATTTTCCACTACTTAGTTAGTTGATTAGTTAGATCTATCATACTAATAATAGAGACTCATTTAATGAGCTCTTTTTGACTTTATTCAATGAACCATTTTGGAATGCTATATAAAGTCCTAACAAGCCTTCTCATAATATCAAGTTACTCATTTTGGCTTCTCTCATATTTTATGTTGCTCATTGTGAGATTAATTAGCTCTGAGTGATTTACTAGTAATTAGTTTTAGAGGTGAGGCTCCTCTTTGAGCATCACCTCCCAAGTACTTCATTTACATGGTTTTTTTTTCATGCTTATTTTCGTGCAATATTGGCACTTCTAAGCTCCTCCTCTCTTGGCATTCAAGCCATCCATATCTCAGCCCCTGAGATCCAGATCAATGGTATCAGAGAGGGTATGCTCTCCATCAGAACAAGGTTTTGAAGCATGTTGTAGGTTCAAACATTTTCAGCAATCACCAAACTCCTGTTGGTACTATTGAAATCCATTTGTCCGGCCATACAATGTAAGCATCATAGTTGGTCCATCGACACTATAAGTTTTTTTTTTACCCTCGGATCTTTGTTCACCATTAAAAGGATAATCATACATGGATTCAATACATCCATACATGGATCCACTACATCAATTGGTCTGCAACATTTTCAAAAACTTTGCAGGGTGTTCATGATTCCCACAGAGGTTCCACAAGCTCTACAACAACCCATGCTTCTCTACAAACCCTTGGCATCCTTTATGGCCCTCTAAGCTTAAAAACATTAAAAGAGGTTATGCAACCTCTACATAGACTTTCCGAGGCTATACCACATCTCATTAGAAATATGTATTTAATATCTCAAATGGGTATTTCGTGGCATCTCATTTGGCTTCCTGGTTTGAGAGATATCATCAAATGAATCTCAACATGTATTTGACCCAAGGAGGCCGTGCATACCACCATATTGAATGATAATTTTCTCCCTGCTTAAGAAACTACAAAAGGATTTACACATATGGATGGAAATATCGCTTCACGATATCAAATGGGTATTTCTCAGAATCTCATTTGGCTTCCTATTTTGAGAGATATCATTGATTGAATCTCAACATGTATTTGACTGAAGGAGACCACACATACCACCATATTAAAAGGTATTTTTATCTCTTCTTAGAAAACTATAGAAGGATTCCACATATGCATGGAAAGATTTATTCAATATCTCAAATGGGTATTTCGAGAAATTTCATTTCGTTGTCTGGCTTATGAGATATCTTTGTTTGAAGCAACACATGTCTGTAATCAGCGTGACCGCGTGCCCTTCAAATTTAGCCTGGTTTTTCTCACTCCATGAGCCACCTCATAACAACTTCCATATACCGATGGAAATATCTCTTTAGTAGATCGAATAGGTCTTCGACGAAATTTTATTTCATCTCCTGTAGCATAATTTATGAATATATTTTCCAAAAGATGTTCACAACCCCCAAAGTCACGATTTTTCCATATTATTTTTTTAATTTTGGGATTTTTGTTTTTTTCTCTACCCATGTACAATGCCATTTTTAACTAGGTTATGGGTCAACCACAAACCCATGGTTATGGGTCTGCCACACAAAACCCTTCTCTTCATTGGGTATTTTCACATTGTAATCATAATGCTATGATAATGGGGTTTCTCTTTTTAGCATGGGTGAAATGATGGGGACCATCATTTTCTAAGGGGCGAGGAATGATTCGAATTTTAGGGGGTATATGGTCTAAATTCAAATGAAAAATTGATTAATCTATAAAGATAATATATTGTCCATGTGGATCAAGGTGATTCCCACCTCCTCATTAATTGAATGGGCTAACAGGTTGCCCATATGGGTCAAAGAGAGTCCCACCTCTCCATTATTGTATTGGATTTTATTTTCCACTACTTAGTTAGCCGGGTAATTAGATCTATTATAATAATAATAGATACTCATTTAATGAGCTCTTTCCATTGTTGTATCGGGTTTTATTTTCCACTACTTAGTTCGTTGGGTAGTTAGATCTATTATACTAATAATAGAGACTCATTCAATGAGCTCTTTTTGACTTTGTCCAATGGACCATTTTGTAATGCTATATAAAGGCCTAAAAATCCTTCTCATAATATCAAGCTACTCATTTTTTCTTCTGTAACACACTCGACCCCCGAGTAACTTTCTTAGGTATGGGGCATCAAATTTTTTCTCTCCTTAACATCTCAAATCCTCTGTTCAAGGTCTCTATCACATTCTTCTTGTCCAGATCTCTCCAGCCACGATCTCCATGCTCAAAACTGAGCTCAGAACTGGCAGATATACCTCTCCCAAGTTCCCTGGGTGTTCATTATCTCCAGACTGCGCGATCTTATGCCACGCATCCACAAAACATCAATGGTTCTGATTTACTTCAGGACTCTATGCTTCGGCGGATTCCCAATTACTCACAACTGCAAACTTC
This sequence comes from Picea engelmannii, assembly GCA_009831015.1. Classification (NCBI taxonomy): domain Eukaryota; kingdom Viridiplantae; phylum Streptophyta; class Pinopsida; order Pinales; family Pinaceae; genus Picea; species Picea engelmannii. Next base: position 1,005,752 of record ML778951.1, read on the forward strand.
CGAAGTGAAATCCTTCTAGAGTCTCAGATCTTCTGACACCTATCCTCTAAGATCGATGACTCAGGTGGACTCTGGCCTCCGAGACTTCAGGATTTCTTGTTCCACTTTTCTCTGAAGTGGCTATCCTCCGAAGTAATAGATCTCCCACCACACATTCCCCAAACAAAGAACAATTGAGATCCTCTCCGTTACTCCGAGCTTCAGGAATTTTTGAAGCACCAAGCTTCAAATCCTCTTCCTTCCGGTGTGTTAAACCTTCAGAGTACAGGATCTGGTGCCACATGTCCTTTATGATGGATGGTTGAGAAGTGTCCCAAAGGATCCTTAGATCCATGGTTCACATTACTTCGCGACTTCAGTCTTCGGTGGGTCTTGACGTTACAATACCCTTCTCCTCCCGAAGCGGTCAACGCCAAACTGACTACATCGTAGATCCGATAGTCGAGATAGCTCCCACGAATCCTTAGATCTATGGCCTAGATTAACTTTGGGACTTCATAACTTTGGGGGATTCACCTCCTGTATGACGAATATACCCAATTCAACGGACCTGCAAAGTCTGAAGGGATCGAAGGACTAACATCCACATCCCTTCTAAAGATCCGATGATCATGAAGAGCTTCAGACCCTTCCGAACTAATCTCATCCATTCATCTTCCAAATGAAAGGATCTTCCCTTTCGAGACTTGAATCTCGCTATCCTTCCTAAGCTTCGTCAACTCTAAAATACTGAGGCACTTTGCGCTATTTATCCTGATATTAACACTTAGAAGGATCTTCTAGACACCCCTTGTGCTCATTCATCACTCTGTAACTTAATATGTTCTCGGTCTCTGCTCGCCTCACAGAGAGCCTATGCATACATGCACTACCTCTCCTAAGCTTAACAGACTCCTTCCTCTAGGAGACTCAGAACGACTGGGAGAGTCGACATGTACGTGTGAAACTATGCCCAAGTTCGATGAACTCATAGCTCATTTATTTTAACTTGAACCACCACAAGGCTCAAGCATTTATGTGTACAAGCCAGATAATTCCTTACTTTCTTAAATACACAATCAGGTAGAATTAAAGGGATACAATATAACCATTAAGAAAATATGCACATCCATGAAACATTCATAGGATATCCATATTTAATCTATAGTTACAATTCAATAAAATAGGATATGAGAATACTTGTCTATTACATATTGCATCCAATTAACTTATCGTGGGTGTTCACCTTTCCACCCAACCATAGGCTCAGAGGTATTCATTCTTATCACTCTGGCCACCCCTGTGCCAAGCCATGATATCACCAGGAAATTTATGTCAATTCTCAACGATCCTTTCTCTTTCACATCTTTGTAAGGTTTATCAGATGCTTACTTAGCATCAAGATCATGGCCTTCTACTCAGGTCCTGCTCTCTGGATACTCTCAAAGATTTCTCTCTCTATCACGATCTCGATGAGTTTTTTCAGATGCTTCCTTAGCATCAAGCTTGCGACCTTCTTCTCATTCAAAGCTAGAGAGTTTCTCACATTCTCCACTCTTCTCTTTATTCCCTTACGTGCCTTGCATGCACATCCTTCCTATCCCGTTCCTTCTATCAGAAGGAAAATCAGGTCAGTTTGGGTTTGTAGGACCCTGTGGTACTTCAGGCTCACATTCTGCAGCTAGACCATGCTTCCATTCATGGGGGTGGTTGATGGTTCAACCACCGATCCTTTATTTATTAACTTATTTCTCTCCTTGGGATTTGAAGGAGGTTTATTATCCTCATCGAAGGGAAATTTGGGTTCATTCGACATAATCAACCCTCTTCTCTAGGGATATCATGGCTAGTACTTTGAAGGTTTCACCCGCACAATCAGTTGTTTGGCTATTGTTATCGAAAAAATCAGTAAGTGCAGACACAAGCTAATCTCCCTAACTTCCACATGAAGCTAGAACAAAACAAAACATAATACAAACTTCACCTTAGACTTCATTGTCATATAAACTAGTTAAGAGAGGAATGGGAGACATAGCTTTTAAATGACGCTTGATCCTCGCTAGTGTCGTCTTTTTCGCTCCATCTTTGGATTTGTGGGATGGTGAACCTGTTTAAGAAGCACAAACCAATAAAGAGAGAGAGAGAATAAAGATATATATATATTCCAGTGAATTCCATGTATAAGAACAAGGAGTTATACAATAAAACCCAAGACACCTTTATAGGGAAGAAATGTATTGCTGCATTTTATTAAAATGGAAAGTGGAGAATACAACCCATGCCTTGATGTTGTAAGATATTTTTCAATGGCTCTTTGCTCCAACACACACACCTTTGCTCCAATGCCTTTGATGAAGAAGATACACAATATGACTTAGAGAGCTAAAGCAAAGCTATCTCAAGTATAATCTATAGCAGAACTCTTCATGCATATGAAAACCTTAGCCTTTTCAACCTTATCCTTTTCCATGAGAGATCCCTTCTTTATATAGGGTGAAAGAGGGATGGATGAGGAGATTAGGATGATCCCACTAAATTAGAGAAGCGAGTAAGATCAAAACCAATCGGAGGCCACCTCATCTTCTAGAATATTCCCTTCTAGAACATTCATGAAGTTTGACTTTTCTTTTGCTTAACCATCGTCACACCCTATGCATAGGCATCCTGCGAGGATGTCACAATCCATATTTGGTGCAGAGTGAAACGATCAAGCATCGTCACACCCAAAACATAGAGCATGGTGCGATGATCTTCCTTTTCATAGTTTTTGAGGGAGGAAAAGAAAACCACTTTTCTCTTGGAGAAAGTCTCTTTTAATATTTTCAGGGAACATGCAAGTGAGTTAAGAACATGTCATATTTTGATCACTGGGGTGACCAAAATAATGTGTAAATGTTGGGCCCGAGATATGATCGGTTTTATGACAGTAATTGTATACTTTTTCCGAATGTATATATGTGTTTTTCATGTTTTGGAGAAGCTTTTTGAAGAATTTTGTGCCAAAACGCTATGATCTACACCATGTATGCATAATTCGTGTTTTATGTCGATATTGAGTATAATTCATTATGTTTTTATGTTTCCAAGAATCTAATTCATGTTTTTTGGTGTTACAGGGCAAAATCACATCATGTTCCTACTTCCGACACTCAGTCTAACACTCCATCTGGTACTCAATCCGGTACCCAGTCCGACACTCCTTCTTGCACAAAAACGATGGGAGATTTGGTAGTTATGGTATTGGCGGCCAGTGATGGGTGAATCAGAAACATGGGTTTTTCTCGTTCTTGCCCCCTTCAGCTATTGAACTCTTGACAACTTGGTTTGGGTTGCTAAGAAGAGCGATTATTGGCTCACTCTAGTTCGGTAGTTAGGGCACCATTAATGTAATTTGTTGTTTTTAGAAGTGGTTTGACCCTCCAGTGGTCGACCACTTGGTCTGTAAAGCTTATAAATACCACCATGGTGGTCATACAATGAAAAAGGAAGTGAAGAAGTTGTGTGTTAGAGGGAAAAGACAATTTCCCTCTGTTCTGCCATTTTCATTTTGCCAGAATTGTGTAAAACCCTTGCTTTCAGTTTTAATGGTGAATTTGTGTTGTTGAAGTTCATGGTGTGCCTTTGAATAGTAACCATGACTCTTGGGGGGCCCACCAGTAGTCTGGGTAACTATTCTATAAATTTTCTTGTAGATTGAGTAGCATAAATGTCTTTTATTTTATTTCTTGTACATGAAATGCTATTTTACTTCTTTGTTATTTAATTTGTTGTTTATGATTTAATTGTTTTAATTTAGTTTTTGCAGGTTATTATGAGGAAACTTGTTAGTATGCAATGAATTCTTAGTTGGTAGAAGCAAGCTTGCAATCTTAGAGACTAACCGTGTGTGTAGTTAGATGATAAATTAAGTTTTCTTTTATGCTGGAATAGATGATAAAAACAGAGTTTTAGAATAGTTTTTTAATTCGTGATTTCTTTGACAGGGCTTCGGTGAATGGATAGTGTTGAATTTAGTTTTCAATTTTAGATTGATTATCTAATTGTTGTTTAATTTTTTCTCATTTAATTTTCCATTTAGTTTGCTGAATTGCTTACTTACCTTATGCTGGAATAGTATTTAAATTTCTGTTTTGTGAGTATTTTCCCTCTTATTGCAATTTGAATTATTAAATAGAACTAGTTTAGTTTCCTTCATGCAATTTCTTTCTTATATCTAGGTTGCAATTTGAATTTGTAGTTAATGATTGAATTCAGTTATGAGTTTTCTTATATTAGTATATAATGCATTTGAATTTCATATATTAGAAGATAGTTTCCTTGCTTTCATAGATTAGAAGATAGTTTTATTGCTGTTGTAGGATAGATAGTCTTCTTTCTTTGGTAGATTAAAGGATAGTTTGCTTATCATAAAGATTAGTTGTTAATTTCTTTTATCATCATAATGCTTTCAATTCGGTAGATTTTATTTTATGAATTAGAAATAGTTGTGAAGATTAGTTTGAAAATAGAGTTCACTTGTTTTTTAGTTTAATTAGTTGCTTATTGATTAGTTTAGAAGTTATCCTAGGTTAGTTAGTTGTTTACTTGCTTTAATAGGTTAGCTAGTTGTTTTGCTTACTTGTTTACTTTCTTTAATAGAATAGTTGCTTGCTTGTTTATTTACTTGCTTTCATAGGATAGTTGCTTATTGAATTTAAGTAGGCTAGTTGAAGTAGTTTGTTGTTGTTATTTGCTTATTAGATGAATAGTTTGCCTTTGCTTGATGTCATTCTTAAATAGTTTTCTTTTGCTTATTGTTGAACTAGTTTTTTTTAGGTAGGGTTTTCATTTACTTTCTTAGAACTATCCATCAATCCTCCGTTCAAAGGTTACTTAGGGTAAATAGTTTGAATTCCTTAGTAGGGTTTGATCATTAGATAGCTTTGCTTGAATAGATTAACCCTTAGATAGCCACTTATTTAGTTAGACTGTAATACTACCAGCCCTTCTACCTTGGCATATATTTTGCTACAACTCTAAGATTACTTACCCCTGGTTGACAATTTAATTGAGGGTTTTTAGTGTGTTTTTTGTGCATATAGAACACCCATCATTTTTGGCGTCGTTGCCGAGGATTTGTCTCAAGGTAGGAAATAGTTAGGAAATAGATTACTTCTAGACCTTAGCATTAGTTTGGTGGCAGGGGAACTTTAAGACGAGAGGTAAGAACCTACACATCTGCTATAGAAGGTTCCCCCAAACCCAATGGTAGTTTTTCCTTTTGTTTTTGTTTACTTTCATGAATAGACCTAAAGACCCAAAAGGTAGATACATTAAATATAAATCAGATCTTTCAACCAAGGTTCCTTCTGACCGTTTTGGGGGAAGGAACGTTCCACTCATAAATTCCCCAAACCGATACCGAAAAATAGGAGCTAGCTCAACCCAAAGAGCTAAAGCAGTCTCTAAAGAGTCTAAAACAAGGAGCACTATAGAACAAGAAATTGAAGCATCAATAATAGTGGGACAGGAGGCAAGACCACTCGAGCCTTCCATAGAACCAAACAATCCAACCTTTTTTTTCTTACCACCATCAGGATATCCTAACTTTGTGGAAATCATCTTTGTGTGAACCAAGTTTTATCAAATGACAAGATGAATTCGAAGGTGACCATTAGTTTGGAAGAACTCTCTCAAAACCTAGCAACAAATGGGATCTCTTCTTTTCAGGAAGAACACATCTTGACAATAGTCAAGAACTTATCTAACTCTCCAGAAATATTAGAAGAATCAAGGTCCTATGAGCTACAAAATGATTTTCCTTGCCAAAATGCGAAGGAAGCTGGAAAATTATGGACTACATTCAGTGGAGAGAAATCATTAAGACCTAAGATTGAGGAGTTCTCAACATCCATCTCAACAAATCCTTTATGTACTTCATAAATCAATCATCCAGAAGAAAAAGATCGACATAACATGATGTAGGAGAGCATAGAAATTACTGTTGATGAACACCAAGATTACATTGAAATTTGGTTTCAAGAGGTCATCAGGCCACAATACTATTCTCTTCTTCAACACCTTCTAATGCCAAAACAAGTAGTTTGGTTGGTTCTTCATATCCAGGTAATCACTGCGGTAACTTTTTCATATATGGATATGAGTATGTTTCTTATCTTGCTCCGCACATGGTTACATTGGAAAAGTTTGTATACTTGAATAAACATTTTCCTTTCTTATTAGGTAGGGTATGATAGTAAATAAAAGCTATGTGTTGTTAGTTTAGCTTAAAGTCTAATGCAACCTCATTTTACGTTTTCTTTAAAAAAAAAAAAAACTACGAGATACATGTTTTAGTGACTTGATCTCATTGATCTTATTAGTTTTTGATATTTTAGAGTGTGGTTTTTGACAAATAGTCCTAGAGATTTCTGCGGGTATTTATTTCACCAGGAGTAGACAATTTCAAGGAGATATAAAAGAGGTTTTTTTCTTCAAAACATTGCTATACTTGAACCTTGTCGTCTGCTAAGCATCAAATGAATAATGACTTGTTGTAGTTAGCCATGTTTTTGCAAAAGATTTTCATCTTATTTTTCTCAAGGCATCTTAAGAAGAAGTTTCTCTTGAAAACCTTCACCACCATATAAGGAAGTGATACCATAACCATCAAGCTTAGAGGTCTCTCATACAGTTTTCCCAAGAAACCTGAGTAAGTGAGTAAAGTATCTTTATTAAAGAGTAACAAAGAGGTCTGATTAGCGGTTAGTCATGGAAAAATCACAATAAATTACAAAATAAGAAAGTGAGTTGAGCCTAGAGATACCTTTTTGTTCTTTCTCAATGGTACCATCCAATACACACTAAATAGCTTGATTATATCATATCTTTAGATAGGCCACGTCATCTTAAGTACCCCTTACATCATGACAATCACTAAGGAATATAACATAAGTCATCCTCTAACATAAATTCCATCCCAATTGAAAAAAAGATAAATAAAAGGTATTTTCAGAGTTGTCCCCCCATCTTCTTGCATAAAGAAATCTTATACTAAAATATTAAAATATGGAGAGCCAGTCTCTAAGGGTGTAAGAGGCTAACCCGTCGGTATACTGAACAGGTTTGTTGGCAGTGGGTACCGACCTGTGGTATGACTAGGTAAACCCGCCGGAGTACTGAACAGACTTGCTGGTAGTGGAGCATTCTACCTAGTGAGGATGATAATCTGACAAAAAATGAATAATAAATTTAAACTTGTCCTGATGTACGACATTACTTGTAGACAAAGCTACCATGAAGTATGTATGGTTAAGATAAGGTTAATGAACTCCATAAACTTTCCATTGGGAACTAACTCTGAGACTATCTTGAAACTCTCTTGCCTACCTCTTCTTATCTATATATAGGATCTCTTATCCTATAGGTGGGGCCATATTTTAACCGTCTCATCAAACCAATCTATGAAATTTATCTCTACACTTAACAAGCTATAAATCTTCGACTATTGGGAGAACTGACTGGTTTCCTATCTTTTTGATTGTGAGTTGTCACAATATTTAGGTGTGGGGGAGGGGTGTTGGAAAATGTTTAACAGGCAGCATATGCTTGTCATTGATGGCAAGTACAGCAATGAAGATGGCATGAGTATAGGAATAATGTAATAGACGAGCACCAAAAGTATTTTGGGAAGAAGCTGCAGAGCAACCTCGATAAGATCAGAAGAGATAGTGCAGAGGATGTTTGGTATGTGTTACAGGCAGTGTAAGCTTGTCATTGATGGCAAGTAGAGAAGTGATGATGGCTTGAGTACAACAACAATGATCAGTAGCACAATGATATTCAGGAAGACTAGCAACGCAACAATTGTCTAAACGCATCAATCCTTAGTCGTCAAATCGAGGATTGATCTAAACTATTGATCAGGCATGATGAAGTCCCGTAAAGTTTGAGAAGCACTACTGATCGTTGGATCCCATCCAAAATTCCCAATAGAACGAGGGTCGTTAGATCTGAATTTAGACAAGAAGAGCGCGCTGAAGAGGAGGATAGATCTCAGGCGTTCGATCCAAGCGCGGGATCCGACCATCGTTGGATCAAGTAGAACCTGCACGCTCTCTAAAGTACAAGGAGAAGTGGGCGTATAAAATCTCGGAAAAAGGAGGGCCCTCCATCATCAGGCAGGACACATGGGGAAAGATCGTCAGTTCGCTGACTGGAGAGTCAAAGGAACAATGTTCCCTAACCTCTCGAAATCACGATATGCAAAATCACGATTCAATCTGAGCCGTCAGATTCAAGATTGAATCTGGACCGTTGATCCAAGTCCATTTCAGGGTTTCGAGGATCGAGTGTTGGAGATGTCAAAGGTATTAACATCAAGAATCCTGATATCGTGATCTGCAAAATCACGATGTAATTGCAACCGTTGGATCAAGATGTGATCTGGACCGTTGATTCGACTTCTTTACGGAGTTTCATGGATCGGGACTTTGAAGTGACAAAAACACTGAACATCAAGCATGTCGAAATCGTGAAATGCGAAATCACGAAATGATCTGAGCCATCAGGTCAAGTGTTGATCAGGACCATTGATCCCACGCCATTTCGAGGTTTTGGGGATCGTGACTTGGAGAGGCAAGAACTCAATGCAACTAGAGTGTCGAAATCACGATTCAATCGCAGCCGTTGAATCAAGATTAGATCTGGACCATCGAATCATAGGACATGTGGCAAGTGATCAAAATTTTGCTGACTTGGGGTCAACGGAGCATAGTGTTGAAACTCACGAAATGAGAAATCAAAAAAGCGCTTTATGCATAAGCGCGTGGTCATAGCCATTGGTCACATCGATGGAAGATGGAGGTAGAAGCTAGAGGTGCTAAGCTTGGCCATAGAAATGCCGAAATGAATGCAAGATCTAATAAAGTTCATCCAATGACGTAGATAAACCTGAAGGAGATCAGAGGGCTACTGATGCACGCCACAGTGAAAATGCCATAAACCATTGATGGCGTCTTCCATAGATTTTGAAGAGACCTCTGTGTGATCTCCAAAAGAGATGAAGAGTCTCCAAGCTTCGTCCAATGAAGGAAGACTATTCTGAGAAGGGATTGACAGATGGATGAACGTTGAAGCCGGTAGCTGAAACAAAGAGGGTGAGCTCGACTGTAACAGAGAATATGAAGAGTCTCAACTTCAAGAGAGAAAAATGAATCTCGGCATAACACCTAGTGATTATAGACACATGGGTTGAACCACCAACGAAGCTGATGAGTCACGATGATGATCAGACAGATCACTCGAGTTGTGGAGGAATTTGGCACGGAGTGAGCATGCAGAAGCATTGCGAATATTGCATGCACAAAGACAACAGAGACTATAAGAAGGTGGAACAAAGAAGAGATTGGTTGTTGTCGATGTGGAGGAGAATTGAGGTGTGTGCAAGGAGGCAGAGCGCAGGAGCAGAAATGCACAGTTGAGGAATGGTGCATTGAAGGGATATGGCGCAGAGAGAATAAAAGGAAGAAGAACAAAAAGTGAAAGGTGGGTGCAGAAGACACTAATGCAGATAGGGCAGAGCAGTGTAACAGAACAACGACAAGGATGGTAAGTGATTGGATAACTTTATACCACTGTAATAAGTTTTAGTAACAAGGAATTTACATTTCAGGGAGGTTGGGAGGTGCTAGGGAGGACTGTTGTCCTCAGAGGTTCAAGTGGGCGCTTGAACACAGGGAGTTGTAGCTTCCATCTGGTTGCAGCCAGAGAAACCAGGGTGGCAGGGTGGTGCAAGGGAGAACTATTGTTCTCTGTTATACAGGTTGGTTGCCTGTTTCATTGGAAGTTGGTGCTTCCATCCAGTTGGTGCTAGAAACACTCAGGGAGTTGGTTCTTCCTTCTAGTTGGTGCTAGAGAAACCACAGAGTTGGTGCTTCCTTCTAGTTGGTGCTAGAGAAACCAGGGAGTTGGTGCTTCCTTCTAGTGGGTGCTAGAGAAAACAAAGAGTTGGTGCTCTCAACAAGTAGCATCTTGCAAAACTAAGGTTGTAGCCTCATTATGAGTTGGTGCTCATATGTATGATAATGTAAAGAATGTAACTATTACTTATCATATAAAGAAAAAGAGGTTTTTACCCTGTATGGGTTTCCTCGGGAAATATTGTCTGTGTTTTTTCATATATGTGACTAATGCTGAATGTGCCATTGTTTATCTCCCTGCATTATTGTGATCATCAGTCAGTGTTTCTGCAAAGAGTTTAAAAGAGACATAATTGTTTAAGCATGGTAACAACTGATTCACCCCCCCCCCTCTCAGTTGTTCAACAATTGGTATCAGAGCCGGCCCCCTTTTTATCTAAGGGTAGATCCTAGAGCTTAAACATGAAAATCCATGAAGGGACTTCAGTCACTAGGCCTCCTCTATTTGATGGAACGAATTTTTCCTTCTGGAAGGTTAGAATGAGAACATACCTAATGGCCTTAGGAGCTGATGTCTTGGATGTAGTAGAGACTGGATACATAAAGCCTGTTGTGCTAGCTTCCAAGGATGATAAGTTAGAATTTAGCTTTAATTCTAAGGGAATGAGTGCTATCTTG